>NW_020869490.1:7500-17500 GCF_003789085.1 Penaeus vannamei
ATTGCAAAGAGAAACGGATATCTAGTTTGCAGTGAAATGCGGAAGACAAACAGGCGGGTGCAGGTGGCGGTAAGCATATGCGGGGTTGAAAAGATATGTCAATTGGGTAAATAAAGGATGTAAAGGAAGGTCATCCGCATCATATAGTAGTATAACATAAGACTAACTTATCTACGCGGATTTTACGTGCTAAGCGGCCGACTACTTACCTAGAACCTGTCTTTCTATATATCTATCTATGCTATCTAGTCGCGCTACTCCTTAGCTACAGTCATTTTCTAGGTCGCCCATACCTAGTACCTAGCCGTACCCGTGTCTTTCAATATCTATTCTAATCTGTCATCTACGTTGCGTCAAAAGGATTCAAAGTTATCCTCGAAAGAACAAATTTGTGAGGGCGTTTTTGTAGACTAAGAGTAAAAGCTAGAATGTCTGGATTTTTAAGAGGCAGTAATTTAAATAACCAACAAGTGATAGTGATCAGTGGAGGAGATTATACATACTATAAAAGAATGTTTTTCTTAACTACTTGCTACGCTAGCTAATCTTCATACGAGGTTTGAGTATAGGAACATATTAATTATTGAAAATTGCAATATACGAGTACGACAAAATAAATGAATAATAATATAATAATAATAGATAAATAATAATATCAATAATAAAATGAAAATATATAATAAAAAAAAAAAAAAAATAATATATATATGTATAAGGTATTATAGTAGTAATATATACTAGTAATATAGTAGTATTATATATATATTGTAGTTATACCGTATATATATTAGAGCTATGATGTAATCTTTAGCATTTATATATATATAATATATATATTTAAAAAGTAAACAAGGGCAAATTACATGATGCTAACTAACAGCAGATGCAAGAGAAATACAACTATAGTAGCGAAAGCTCATCTCAGTAAGAGCGTCAGAGCATGTTAATGAGTATTGTGAATTGCGGAAATGGATAGAGTGAAAAAATAAAAATGAAAAATAAATAAAAGAAAATCAGCTAAACAGTAAGTGCGTGGATTTCCTATCTGCTTAGCCTTATTGTTTACGGCTAAAGATTATTTGCCAGTTGTTATTTCCAGAGGCAAAGTGGCTGCGGAAGAATAGAATCATTAAAGCGGTCACGAAATAAGTTCGGATGGATAGGAGAGTTGCTTAGAAGTTAGCGTAGAGACAACCGTATTGTTTGTTTTGGAAGAAAAATAAGCAGCATAGGTCTAAGCGTATGGTGTGTGTGTAAGCCGTAGGGACGCATAAGAAACCAAAAGAGCCTTTTATGATAAGATGGCTTGCTAAACAAAACACAGATGCTCTCACTCGTTACTGCGATTAGCGCATGTGTGTGTCTATGTAAGTACGTTATGGAGTTGACTGATGAAATGTGTGTATTATGGTTTTAGATGTGTGTATTGGTATGAGTTATATATATAATATATAATGACTAGTATAAATAAGTAATATATTATATAGTATTATAGTAAGTATATTAGATAGGATAGATAAGATGATAGATACGATAGATAGTATAGAATAGATTAGAGGTAGAATAGATAGATAAGATGTGTTGCTGTTAGATGAGGATGAGAGAAGAGAAAGATAAGAGAGAAGGATGATGAGGAAGTAGAAAGAGAAATGCAGGTGAGAGAGAAGAAGGACAGATTAAGTAGTCATTAGGCTAGTGTTATAGTATAATGTATTATGGTAATATATAGTATAGTATATTAATGATTAGTATAGGATTAAGTTTGATATATGAAGAAGAAGGATTGGGGGCACTATGAGAGAGTAGTTAGAGAATGAGGAGAGAAGAGAGAGAGAGAGAGAGAGAGAGAGAGAGAGAGGAGAGAAGAGAGAGAGAAGAGAGAGAGAGAAGAGAGAGAGATAGGGTATGGACAGGGATAGGATAGATTATTTGTCCGTATCGACTCTATGTGCATGTATTATATGCTAGATCTACCTTATGCCTATCTATATCAGTAGCTATCATCTTATTTGTATACTTGCTTAACTCTATTAGCATTTAAGGTAGAGAAGTAGCGCAGTGCTATGCTATGTTTCATTTATGCTATCAGTCTATGTTATCTATCATACCATCTATCTTATACAGTGAGACGCTACGACATGGATACTTCTATCTAATCTCTATCTATCTATGTTGCATCTATCATATTCTCGATCATATATAAATTTATCCAGTTCCGCGGTTGAGGGCAGCGTGAATTAAAGAATGAGTTAGGCATACTGTTATTTTTTTTAACATGTAAATTTTTTAAGCTCTTCTTTAGCTCTGTTTCACATATTTCCCTGAGCTGTTATAGGTTTCACTAATCAGAGAGCAGAAGTTTAAAGTGTGCTGCATCGCCTGTTCTAGTAATGATAGTCAGAGAGAAGATTATTTTCACTATTATGTAGAAGGCATACCAGGTAGCACAGCACGTGCGATTGAAAATTGAGTTTTTATTCTTTGCATCACTCGGTGGGTTCGTGACTTGAAGGGAATTGGGATAGATCAGTGATCTTTATTTATATCGAGATGTGAATTACTCTTTTGGTGTAATTAAATTTATTTCTATTGATTGGAGTGAGAGTTTACGAATGTCAGTAAGATTTGATAAGATGATAGAAATCATAGTAAAAAGCTGTAGAAGCGTGGATATTTATACTTATGTATTTGTCTCTATCATAATGGGCGCAGTTTCTCTAGTGGTGCTAGACTTGCGCTATTCTTACCGATTTTCTCGTCTTCTTGCTTATGTGATTATTAATGCTATCCTATCTCTGAACTTCGTCTAATGTAAATTCCTTAGCGATAATATCAATTTCTGTTGCTGTTTTATTTGTATTCTAATTCTCCATATCTGTATCTAGAGCCTGAGAAGGATCGATTTCAAAGTATGCCTGCTAGTGCTTACTGGTTGATTAACGGGTCTTATTGTACCTACTTATCATGCCTGCCTTTTAATCTTTGCTCGGCCTACTTATCTCCGCTAAATAGAAGATTTCTTTATCTATCTGTCTGTTTATTATTAGAGATCTAATCCCTCCTTATCATAGTGCTTATGTATTATAATATAGTCGGCTTGCATTACTTACCATCGTAATCATGTCCTTTTCAAGTAATAATAAATCCTTAGTCTTATCTAGTTTATGTCCTGGTTATATTGTGCTTATCAATTGTTTAGATCGTGCATTATAGTCTAGCATCAAGGATGAATATAGTAACTGATAGTCACGACGAGAGAAACGAGCCTTATACAGGAGTAAATATCCTACATTTATTTTTCTCTTTTTGCGGGGATAGTAAGTTAAAGTTTACGCGAGATTGCAAGGGGATATGTGCTGTGAGTAGGCAACACAAACAGATGTCGATATTGTGTATACTATCTGATCTTGAATCCTCTTTCACGTATTGCTCATTAGTATAAGGTTGAAAGAATTGCGTTATCTAATCAAGTGTTTTAGAGCTTCCGTGAACGAATTAGCTTAAAAACGCACTTATTTAACAATAGCTGGCCTATAGTATTGAAGGGTTAATCAGTACGACAGATAAGGCTTTGGAAAGTATCGGATTGGGTGTTTTTGTGTCGTTTTTTCTCGGAGCGTAGTGTTTGCAATTTCTGACTGCCCTTTTCAGCTTTTTTTTTTTTTTGTTTTTTTTTATTTATTTTTTTTTTTTTTTTTTTTTTTACTGTTTCAAGCAGCCATTGAATCCAGAATTTGTTTGGTTATGTGTGCTTTTGTGTTATATTGTCTTAGTTCGAGGTTAGGGAGTGTCTTTGTACATATGCCTTGCGTCGGTCTTGTTCTCGTGCCGAGGACTTCTCTGGTGCTGGCTGATCTTGTCCACTCTCTGTTTTGTTCTGTCTGTCTGTTAGTTGTGCAGTGTCTGTCAGTCTGTGCTGCAGTCATGTACTGTATGTGCTGTCCTCCTCCTCTCGTCCCGTCCTTCTAATCCGCTGCTCTCCCTCCAGGCGCTAGCGCCCGTCCCATAGAGTCTCGTACCAGCCTCTCTGCTTCAGCGCTGCCCTCAGCCAGTGGCATCAAGGCTATGAGCGCGCTTTTCCCGGTTAGCGCCCCCTTGCTCATCTCTATTTCGTTATTACTTACTTTCTCTCTCGAGCGCGATCTACTGAATTGGAAAACAGAAGGGGTTTCCCTCTCTCTCTCCTCCCTCTCTCCCTCCCTTCCTCTCCCACTCCCTCTCTCTCTCCCTCTTCCCTCTTTCTCTTTACTTCTTTCTCTCTCCGCGATCTAGAATTGGAAACAGAAGGGGTTTCGATACACAATACAATTCTCAAGGCAAAAACACACCAACATTTCCCAGAAAGGTTTATTATCTCAGGTTTCTCTTACGATAGAAATTGTCGTTTATTCTTGATACGTGCTTCGTGTTTTCGTAAAGAACTTTTTTTTATATTTATTGTAAATATGTTTTTTTTTCTATCTATCTAGCGCAAAAGCGAATGGTATAGCGAGAGATTTGTGGAAAAAAAAGATATATCACAGTATCAAACGCTACTGTGTGTTTGAAAAAACTTTTAATCCTATTGAAGATTAAGTATATCTCATTGGGTTTTTTAATACTGTTAAAAGCATATTTCTAAATGGCTTATCTAGCTTTGATTTGATCCATTAAAACAAATCAAAGAATTGGTTCAACCGTTATATTTACTATTTTCATTAACGAAAATTAAAATCCTTCCTAAGCCAGTTGAAAAAAGCATATATATATATATATATATATATATATATATATATATATATATATATATATATATATATATATATATATATATATATATATATATATATATATATATATATAGTATATATATATATATATTATATATATATATATATATATATATATATATATATATATATATTATATATATATATATATATATATATATATATAATATATATTATATATATATATATATATATATATATATATATANATGTATGTATATTTCGTAATATCATTATATATTGATTTAGTTATTTTTTAGTTATATTATACTAATATATCTATATTACTAATTTATAATTATGACTATAGTACTTATAATTGTGAGCTGTGTGTGGTGTGTGTGTGTGTGTGTTCGTGTGGTGTGTGTGTGTGTGTGGTGTGTGTACTTATGTGTTGTGTTTGTGTGTGTGTTTGTGTGATTAAAGCATAACTATTAATCTTCATACTATTCTCATGATCATTTTAGTATATCATCTCTTTACTTTTATCGTTCAGCATCATTATTATCATTACTATTGTTTGTTATTGTCTTATTGTTGTCATTATCATTATCCTTATCATCATGAATAGTATCATTATCATATTGATATTACTATTACTAGCAGTAGTTGTAGTAATACTAGTAATAGAAATTGTAGTGATCATGCTGTTGTCACTATTATCATCATTATTATTATCATAATTTCCATGATCTTTATTATGATTTTAGCTTGATTTTTTCTGATTATTATCATGATGGTAACGTATATGATTAAATAAAATTGTAATAACGATAAGAACCTCATAGTGATACCACAAAGATACATATATATGTATAAACAAATAAAATAAAACATTTTTTTAAAGAGCAAAGGAGAAATATAAAAGGAAAAGTATATATGAAGTAAAGACAAAAAAAAATAGGTAAAAAAAAAGAAAAAAAAAAAAAAAATAACTGCATTTAATCTAATGCTAAAAAATATACAATGAATAAAGAGCTAACTATATCTAATTCAAGATACCACAAAAAAAACTAATTCTGCATTGAAAGATAAGATGGCATAAAATAATACGTAATTCAAACCAAAAATATATGAATGATAACAAAAAAAAAAAAAAAAAAAAAAGTCATCTATTCACCCCCCCCCCCCCAATCACCCTCTTTTTTTTTTTTTTTTTTTTTTTTTTTTTTTTTTTACACAGCCCTTATTCCAGTGCCAGGTGACTGCTTTATGGCACTGGGGGAGAGATGCACCCTCTGCCTCCCTGTGCCATGTGAGGGAAATTCACGGGGGAAAGAGGTCAATTGAAATTTGTTGCCTTATTTGGGCAACTCAGTTGTATCTTGTCTTGTTCTTGTTTTGCAGTGTGTTTGTTTTCTTGTTGTTTGTATGTTTTGTTTGTTTGTTTTGTTTTTTTGCTGTTGTGTTTTTATTTGTTTATGAATTTCGTGTGTGTGTGTGTGTATGTGTGTGTGTTTGTGTGTTTTTGTGAGTTCGTGAGTGTGTGTGTGTGTGCGTGTGTGTTTGTGAGTTCGTGAGTGTGTGTGTGTGTGTGTTTTTGTGAGTTCGTGAGTGTGTGTGGGTGTGTTTTCTGTAGGAAGCCTGAGAATATGAATCTAATAATGATAATAACAATAATGATGATGATTATGATGATAAATATAATATTTCTCATTACTGTAATGGCAATGGTAATAAGAAATGACGACAAAGATAATGGTAAAAAGGAGAACTAATCTGATGATAACAATAATAATCACGATATTGATAGTGACAGTAATGATAATAATGATGATAATGATAATGGTAATGATAATAATGATGATAATGATAATGGTAATGATAATGATTCTGATATTAGCAATGATGGTAACATGATAACAATAATGATAATAATAGTAATGATAATGATCAGTTTTAGCCTAATAACAACGATAATGCTAATGACAATAATGATAAATTATTAATAATAAAAATGATAAAAATGATATTGATGATGGTAATTATAACATTAATAGTAATAATAGCAATAATGATAATAATAGTAATAGTGATGATAGCAATAACAATAATAGTAAATAAAAAATAATGATGATGATAATAGTGATAATGATTATAATGAAACAATAATTACAGCAATAATGATTATGATGATGATAAAAACAATAGCAACAACAATGATAATGATAATGATAATAATAACAATAATGATGATGACCAAAATGAAAAAAAATATAAAGATGATAGCGATACGCCATGAAAATTGTTATAAAAATCGAATAACAAAAACCATAATGATTAATATAATAATAATGAGAAGGAAAAATAATGATACACACACACACACACACACACACACACACACACACACACACACACACACATATACATATATATATATATACATATATATATATATATATAGATATTATATATAACATATATACTATGCATATATATATATATACTATATTATATATATATGTATATATATATATATATGTATATATATAATAATATATATAATATATATATATATATATATAATATATATACTATAATAGATAGATGATATATAATATATAGCACAAAAGAACAAAATACACGGAAAAAGTAGGAAGCAACGAGCAAAGCCGAAAATGATAGAAGCGAGAGCCAGCCCCCCCACCCCCCCCCTCCTCCCCCCTTCCCTCCCCCCTCCCCCCCTCCCCCCCCTCCCCCCCTTCCCCCAATGAAGATCCTATTCCGCGAATGGGACCCGAGACGGCGGGATCCTGCAGCCTCATCCTCGCGTGATCTCGGCCATTTGCCTCACTCGCTGCCCATCCCCTTCTCGGCTCAAAAGGCCCATCCCACAGCCCCCTTTCCTCCTCGCCCGACGCCCACAGCCCACTTCCCTCCTTCCCCCCCGTTCCTCCTCCCCTCCTCCCCCGCCACCCACAGCCCCCTTCCCCCCCTCCTCCCCGCCGCCAACAGCCCCCTTCCCCCCCCTCTCGGCTTATCCTCAACCCCCTCCCCCTTTCCTCCCCGCCGCCCACAGCCCACTCGCCTCCTTCCCCCCCCTCCTTCCCCTTTCCTCCCGCCGCCCACAGCCCCCTTCCCCTCCTCTCGCTTATCCTCAACCCCCATCCCTTCCCCCCCCTCCCCTCCTCCTCTCGCGCGTGAGATGGGTAGCGAGGAGGCCTCTTACGTGTAGTTGGGGTGGGGGGGGGGGGTTTTTTTTTTTTTTTACTTCTTTTATTTCTATTATTTATCTATTTATTTATTTATTTATTTTGCTATTATTATTATCTTTTCTTTTTTTTTGCTTCCTTTGCTTGTTTGCTTTTGATCTCTTTCTTTTCTTTCCTTCTTTATCTTTTTTTTTCATCCTTTTCTTTCTTTCTCTTGTGTGCTCTACCACTCTCTCTCTCTCTCTCTCTCTCTCTCTCTCTCTCTCTCTCTAAATCTATCAATCTATCTATCTATCATCTATCTATTTCTTATTCTATCTATCTGCTTTTCTCTCTCTCTCTCTTCTTATCATCATTATAGTCCTTAAATTATAATCATTATATTACCATTACTAATTATCATTAAATCATTAATAGTAGTAGTGTCCCATGCATCATTAGTCATTATCATTAATCATATCAATGTAAATATAATATAATTCCTCCACCTCCTCCTTCTACTTATTTTCTCGTCTTCTTTCTCTTCCTTTCGCCTCATCCTTTCCACCTTCCACCCTTCATCTCCTCTTCTTCTTCCTCCTCCTCCTTCTTCTCTTCTCTTTCTTCATGTTACATTTGTTGTATGTTTAATGCTTATGAATCACACGAAATACACACAACACACACACACACCACACACACACACACACACACCACACACACACACACACACACACACAACACACACACACACACACACACGCACACACACACACACACACATACGCACCCACACACATCTTAGAATGATAATAACAACAGTAACATAAATGATAATGATAATAGTAATGGTAATGATAATGATAATAATGATACTAATAATAATATTGAGGAAGATAATAGTAATAACAATAATCGCATTGCTAATAAAAGTAGTGATTGTTGAAAAATCATAATAATGAAAATAGTAAGAATGAAATAATAAAAATAAAGTAATGAATGAAATGAATAATGATAAAAATAATAAAGATAATAATAATTGATTAATGATAATAACGATATGATAAATAATGATAATGAATAATAACAATAATGATAATGATAATGATAATAACAATGATAATAATAATGATAATGATAATAATGATGACACACACATCCATACGAAAAAAACACACATCCATACATCTACATGAAAGCAATAACACAATCACACACAAACATCCACACGAAATCCATCCCACATCCACATAAAAGCAATCACGCAATCACGAACAAACATCCAAATAAAAAAAACACACAGTCACAGAAACATCCACAAGAAAAAAAAACACAATCACACACAGAAAACACCCACACACGCGAAAACAATCACACAGAAATATCCACACAAAAACACACACTCACACAAACAAACATCCACACGAAAAAAACGCACACAACCACACACAGAAACATCCACACACATCCACCAAAAATCACACAATCACAGAAACATCCACACGAAAACCATCACACATTCACACACACAAACATCCACACCATCACACAATCGCACGCCGTCACACGCCATCACACTCGCCGCCAAACACCTAAAACGGCCTTTCTATTTCGGTTTAGAATGCCCCTAAAACCTTCTAAAAATAGACCTTACAAAGAGCCTGTGACACGAGACCATCTTGTCATCTCCCTTCCCCTTGTTCACTATGTATAGTAACTGGCTCTGTATTCGTCAGATGCCTCACTCCGCTTACTTACAAGTGCCAGGTGCCAGCGTCGGAATTCGGTGCCAAGCGCCCACAATGCATGGTCTTGGCACCCCACGAGAGGGCGTGTTTTGTCGGGTGAAAGACGGTCGGTGGATCTAATGAGGTTTGTTGTTGTTATTATAGCATGGGCGTTTCATGTTTGTTTGTTTGTTTTTTTGTTGTTGTTTTTTTTTTGGGGGGATTTTTTTTTTTGGGGGGGAGGATTTTTAAAATGAAAATCCTGAAGGGTTTTGAGTATCTGTTGGCCTTTCGTCGTCATAGTTTGTTTGTTTTTTGTCTCTCTTCTCTGTCTCCTTCTGTTGATTTCGCTCATCCCGTCTTTCTCATT
>NW_020869490.1:27500-32500 GCF_003789085.1 Penaeus vannamei
TCCTCCTTCCCCCCCCCAAGACTCCTCCTTCTCTTCCTTCAACCCCCCCTCCAAAGACTCCTTTCCCCCCCCCCAGACTCCTCCTTCAAGACTTCAACCCCCCCCCCCTTCCTGCTTGTCTAAGCTCTAAGACCTCCTCTCCTCTACCCCCCTCCTCCCGCCCCCCCCTAAGACTTATACTCCTGTTTGTCTAAGACCTCTAAGACTGGTATCATCTTTATAGGTCTTTTACCTACGCCCTACCCCTTGTTACGGCACCTCGCTATAGACAAGGGGATTACGGGCGTGTGGGCGTGGGTGGAAGGGTGAGGGGTGGGGATAGGTTTTGGGAGTGGGGGTGGGGTTGGGTTGGGGGTAGGGGGTGGTGGGGGTGGGGATGGGTATAGGGTAAAGGGGAGGGTTGTTTTATCGGGTTCTGATGGGGTGGCTGAGGGGGAGTGGGGTGGGGTGTTTGTTGTTTATGGGGGGTTGGGGGGTGGGGTAAGGGGGTAGGGGGACGTTTGTTGGTTTGTATGTCGTGTTGTCTTTATTATCACTACTTTTTCTTTTCACTACTTTTTTCCTTTTTTTCTCTTCGCCCTCCTTTCAATCCCTTTTCATTTCCCTTTTCCTTTTCCTTCTCCCTTCACATCTAAAGTCCTTCACTTCATCAATAAGCCCCTCTTTCCTCTTCTCTTCCTGCTCCTCCTCCTCCTCCCCTTTTCCTCCGCCTCCTCTCTTCTCTCCTCCTCCTCCTTCCTCCTCCTCCTCCCCCTCCTCCTTCTTCTTCCCCCTCCTCCTCCTCCTATTCCTCCTCCTCCTCCTCCTCTCCTCCTCCTCCTCTCCTCTTCTCCCCTCCCTTTTCTCCTCCTCCTCCTCCTTCTCCTCGTTCTCTTCCTCCTTCTCCCCTTCTCCTCTTCCTCCTACTCTTCCTCTCGTTGTCCCTCCTCCTCCTCCCCCTCCTCTCCCCTTCCCCTTCTTCCAATCACCCCTCTCTCCCCTCCTCCCCCTTCTCCTCCTCTCCCCCTCTCACGCCATTTCCCCTTCCTCCTCTCCCCTTCCCCTTCCTCCCCCCCCCCTCCCCTCCCAACCTCCCTTCCCTCCCTCCCCTCCTCAATCAGACAGACTAATGGGCGTCTGTTGTTCATAATAATAAACGTCAGTCGTTTCCTTTTCTTTATTCTTACCTGATGATTCATATCTGTTTTGTTAATGTTATAATTCTAGTGTGAGAAAGAGAGAAAAATTAAAACGAATGAAAGAAAGAGGAGCGAAAAGGGGGAGGGGGAGGGAGGGAGAACATGGAAAATGCGGTAAAAAAAGAAAAAAATTGAAAAACGAACAAAAAGATAAAGAAAGGTAAACTAAACAAACAAAACAAAAAAGAAAGCATAACAAAATAAAAAGTAAATAAGAGGAAATTGGATTAAAATTAACAAAAGAACGAAGAGAGAGAAAAAATAATAATAATCAGAAGAATAGAAGGCAAAAAAATCTACCAAGGAAAGAAAAGAAAAAAATGAAGGAAAATAAGATAAAAATAATGAAAAAGGAAAAATACATCAACACGAAAAAAGAAGAAAAAATAAATAAAATAAAATAAAAATTATGAAAAAGGAAAATACATCAAAACGAAAAATGAAGAAAAAACAGAAGGAAAATCAAATTAAAAAAATAATGAAACAGGAAAATACATCGAAACGAAAAAAAGGAAAAAAAATAAACAAGGAAAAGGGAAAATACATCAAAACGAAAAAAAAGAAGAAAAAAAGGAAAATAAAATAAAAATCATGAAAAAAGAAAAATACATCAAAACGAAAAAAAGAAGAAAAAAAGGAAAATAAAATAAAATAATTAAAAAAAGGAAAATACACCAAAACGAAAAAAAATAAAACAAAATAAAACAAATGAAAAAGGAAAACACATTAAAAAAAGGGAAAAAGGAATAACAACAGTAATCTACGTCGCTTCAGCCGCTATCTCAAACAGGATTTATGGCCACCGCCGATTCCAAGAGTGTCATTAGCACTAAAATAATAAGGATCATCATTGTTATTGCAGAGTTACTGTTGATTAGCCGTGAGTCTGGGCGGGATGTGGTTGAAGGCTGACCCGCGCACGCACACAAGCGCAGAACTCACACACACACACATACGCACTTGCACTTTGATACATACATGCATACATATATATATATACATACATACATACATGCATCCATACATACATACATACATACATATATATATACATAAATATATAAGTACACATACACATACATACATAAATACATACGCACACACATACACACACACACATACACACACACACACACACACACAAACACACACGCAAACACACACACACATATTTATTTATTTATTCATTTATTTATCTATTTATCTATTTATTTATATATGTATATATGTATGTATAGATAGATAGATCGATCGATAGATAGATAAATAGAAAGATGGATACATGGATAGATATAGATAAAGATATAGATAGACAGATATAAGAAGATAGATACATATATACATAGCTGAATAGATATCAACATATACATAGATAAAACAGAAATACAGGAAAAGGAAAACTAAAGACCTTTTTTCTATAGTCTCCCCACAAAGGAGTCACACCTGAAAGCAAAAAGAAAACGGAGAAAATGACACATACTGGGGGCCATGGAAATCAAAATTCAGACATCCTTTATAAAAAAAAAAAAAAATGAATAGGTGAATAAATAAAGTCATACATAAATTCAGCCATCCTTTATGAAAAATAAATAAATAAATAAATAAATAAATGCTTTATAAAATTAATCAATTAATAAATACGTACATAAATAAATGAAAAAATAAATACATACATAAATAAATGAATAATAAATACATAAAATAAATAATAAATAAATACATACATAAATAAATGAATAAATAAATACATACATAAATAAATTAATAAATACATACATAAATTCTTTCTTTCTTTTTTCTTAATTTTCTTTTTTAAGGATCCGGATATTGCCATGAAAAATAAGTTCATAAGATTTTCCTACACTTTTTGAGAGCAATAATAGCTGCAGTAGTTTATCATAAGGGTGATTTCCCTGTGTGCCTTCTAAGTATTAACACTTTAATGTATCCACTCAGGCGTGTAAATGTTTGTCTTTATTTTGCTGTGTGGGAAACTTCAGTATTCTCTATATGCAACGAATTCTGTTTTAGTCTTTGATTTTCTTATATATATACATGAGTTTGTATGTATTTATATATATTATATATATATATATATATATATATATATATATATATATATATATATATATATATAATATATATATATATATATATATATATATATATATATATATATATATATGTATATACATACTATATTATATATATATATATATATATATATATATATATATATATATATATATATATATATATATATATATATCAACTTACTATTTTACCCAATCTCTCTCCCCCTCTCTCTCCCCCCCCTCTCTCTCTCTCTCTCTCTCTCTCTCTCTCTTCTCTCTCTCTCTCTCTCTCTCTCTCTCTCTCTCTTCTCTCTCTCTCTCTCTCTCTCTCTCTCTCTTTCTCTCTTCTCTCTCCTCTCTCCCTCTCTCTCTCTCTCTCTCTCTCTCTTCTCTCTCTCTCTCTCCTCTCTCTCTCTCTCTCTCTCTCTTCTCTCTCCTCTCACTCTCTCTCTCCTCTTCCTCCCCCCTCTCTCTCTCTCTCTCTCTCTCATTTCTTCGCAGCATGAATTAATGATAGCGTGAATCAACATGCAGCGCCAGCAATACTAATCAGAGTGAAGAAGGAGACGACGCGTGTTGCAAGACAGCAACCAGCGTGCGATATATATAATGAATGCATGCAACGGACCAGGTAGCTTGTTGCAACAGCGGCAGAGCGTACAACAGGCAGGCGTCCGGGACAAAATGCGTAGATAATGCGTGATTGCAACTGGCACAGTAGCATTTGCAAGCACAGGTCCGTGGTGGCGGAAGTTTGCAATGGGATGGATATTTGTGTCAATTTTTTGGGCAATGGGATGTGATTAATAATCGATTGGAAGTGTGGGTTCTTTATTAATAGGGGGATAAAGTGTTTGTAATGATAATGAACATTGTGGGCTAAACGCATACAAAGAAATGGATAAACAGATGAAAATATAAAAAGAAAGAATAAACAAATATGCAAATTAATGAACACGAAAATAGATAAGCTGATGAATAGGTAAATGAATAAATAAAGAAATTTAAAAAAAAAATAAGAAAAAAAGCAAAAAAATAATTTACAAAGCAAATAAACAAACAAATACATAGAAACAATTAAACAAACCCACGAAAAAATAACAAAATCCACCTAAAAAAAAAAAACAATGAAACACCTCACAAATAAACAACTGAACCGAACAAACAGACAAACAAACTAACGAATCTCTGCCACACCGGCCGGCCGTAGCAGCGAGCGCCAAGCCATTTGTCCAGCACGGAGCGTCCACAGCGGCAGAACACAGACAACCCTGCAGTGCTAAACGATGCCTGGATGCCGTGCTTGGAATTCATCATGCCCTCGCCATCATGCACGACAAGAGAATCATGCACGACAGGAGAATCATGCACGACAGTACCAAAAGCACGAGCTCACGTACCTCGACCCTTGTACTATACCTTTCGTCATGCACCAGATTACATGCCTTGGACTGTACAGCTCTCGCTACACGCTGCCTGGGTATCGGTATTAGTTTTGTCATGTATGTGTCATGCACAGTATCCGAAACAGGGGGTAGTATCATTTTGTCAGCAGTCGTTTNGAAGAGAGGAAACAAGGAGAGAGAGAGAGCAGAGAGCAGAGAGAAGAGGAAGAGGGGGAAGAGGGCTTAGAGACGAGGGAGAGGTTTCGCCTGAGACCCGAGAGGGAGAGTGAAGACGGGAGCCGTTAGTGGGAGGGACGTGGGGGCATAATTGGAAGAGGATGAAGCGACGAGGGGAGTCAGAG
>NW_020869490.1:37500-50000 GCF_003789085.1 Penaeus vannamei
CAATGGTTAAAAGCGAAATAAATGTGCTAGACATTTATGGTCATATAGCACTATAGGAAGGTATAGTAAAGGTTGATGGCAGGTGATAGTTGCTATGCGTCAACTATCTAGAGTAATATTGAAAAGTTGAAGATGGGTAAGGGGGTTGATGAGGGAAAGGGTTATGGTGGTTTAGGTAAGGGAGTTAGATCAAGTGAAGGGTATTTATGCGTCTGAGGAAGAAGAACAGGTTATCAAGGCAGAAGCTGTGGGATTCTGTAAGGATGTCTGATATGTCTGGGAGATCGGTGAAGGTAGGATAGGTGGGGAAAGCAGAAGTGCAGGCTGTAGTAAAGCGTGGGCAGGACAACAAAATGTGTGGGACTGAAAGAAGGACATTACATAAAGGACATAGGGGCGGGTCAGAGCGTGACATTAGATGGGCGGGTGTGACCAATACGTAAGCGTGCGAGGGCCGTCTCCCAGCGTCTGTTCCTCTGAAATGGAGCTGACCAAGAGGAGATTAATGGTTTTACAGTATGTATTTTACTATTGTGGAGGTTTGACCAGAAAGATTGCCATCGGGTATACAAGAAGGTTTTTAAGTGGGGGTAATAATCCGTAGCTGGAATATGTGAGAAGCGTAGTTGACATGATGTGTACATAGCGGTATAGCGTGCTAGAGTGTCTGCCTGTTCATTGGCGGCGCGGGATCGAATCCCGAACAGAGAGGTTATATATTCAGAAGAACGGTATTGGAGTGGAACGTCATATAAGAAGAGTGGGGGTTGGGGACCTATACGTGAGCGAAAGAAAAGGATGGAGAAAGATTCGGAGAGAAGTGAAAGGCATGGTTAGTGGCCCTAGAAGATACTGATGTTATTGCAGAATGAAGAAATTGACAGAGATCTGATCTGGATGTGCCAGATACGTAGATGGTTGTCATCAACACATAATGATGCCCGCACTCCTGGTGGTTGGACTGAGACTATGTCATTTACAGCAAGAAGGAATAAAGTGGTACAAAGCACACTTCCTTGTGGGATGCCTTCGAAAGGATGATTACGTGGAAGAGGCAATTTTAACCTGGAAAGTACGTTTAGAAAGGAAAAAAATTATGAAGACACCCATGTTTCCATGTAAACCTAGGGAGGACAACTGGAGAATATGGTACCGCCATGTGGTATCATATGCTTTTTCTAGATCAAAGAATATGGCTAATATGGATTAATGGCGTGCAAATGCAGATGTAATATATGTTTCAAAATGGGCAAGTGGTTTTACTGTACTTCGGGCACGGCGGAACCCAAACTGGGAAGGCGAAAGATCATGAGATTCAAGATACCACATTAAGCGAAAGTTAACCATTCGTTCTAGTAGCTTGCACAAGAAGCTAGTTGGAGCAATGGGGCGGTAATCTTGGGGTAGGGTACCTGATTTATTGGGTTTTAAGAAAGGTAGGATAAGAGCTTCTCGCCCATAGAAGGAAAATTTCCTGACGTCCATATGTGCTTGAAAATAGTTAAAAGGAAGGATAGAGAGGAAGATGGAAGGTGTCGGAGCATACGATAGTGAATACCATCAAGGCCCTCATGAGTGTTGCGGCACGACTGTAATGCAACATTGAGTTCAGAAGAAGAAAAAGGAGCATTATAGGACTCATCAGAGGATAGGGTGAAGGTGAAAGGGGTGCGTTCCTTGGTGGCTTTAATGGAAGAAAAGTGTGGGGAGAGGTGAGAGCCACTACTGACCTGGCTGAAATAGTCGCCCAGTTCATTAGCTACTTCGATAGGATCAGAGATATAGAGTATCTCAAATATGAAGAACGGGGACAGGATGGGGGGATGTTTGCCTGATAATTTATGGATCCCTCGCCAAACAGCTGAAATAGATGTAGATGTAATTGATGAAACATGATTTTGCCAGCTTTTTGTTTTACTGTTTCTGATTGTACGGCGAAGATGGGCAGATGCCCTTTTAAAGGAAATAAGGGCTGATAACTGGTGAGGGGTGCCTCGTTTGTAGTGATAGCTGTTCCAGGCTGCTCGTTTTAAGCGAAGCGCTTTGGTGGAAGAAGGATTAGAAGAGGGAGGTGGAGCGAGAGAGTAAAAGTGTAAAAAGTAACGAAAGTGAGAGAAAAAAGAGAGGGAAGGGTAGAGGGAAAGTAATAGGATCATGAAGAAGCGAGGGATAGGAGAAAGGAGTACTGAGAAGTGGTCACTATAGGGGAAGTGGTCTAGAACTGACCAATGGAAATCTAAATGAAGAGTAGGGGAGCATAAAGAGAGGTCAAGGCATGAAAAGGATTGTGTGCGCATGTCAAAGTGTGTGGGGCGATCTGAATTTAAAATAATTAGATTACTTGTGGAGAGGAAGCGTTCTAGAGATCGGCCTCAGGAGTTGGTGATAGAGTCACCCCACAGAGTGTGGCGGCAGTTAAAATCACCAACTGCGAGGAAAGGTGGTTGGAGTTGGGAAATTAGAGTTTCAAATGCAGCAAAGTCAATGGGATGGGATGGGGAGAAGTAGACTGAAATCACTGTGACCCAGCGGCGAATAAAGATGTGAATAACTGTGCATGAGACAGTGGTTTGTATAGTAGGTATGACATAAGGTGTTTGATGATGGATAAGTATAGATGAGACATAAAGGGAGTGTGAGGAAAAGATAAAATGGTAATTGGGAATTGGAATAGGAGGATGTGTAAGGAAAGGCTCTTGGAAGCAAATAATAGATGGACTATAAGAAGGAAGGATATGACGAAACCGCGCGAATATTCCAATGTAGGAGAGCTATACCTTAGTTATTTTATGAGTGAAAGCGTCGGTATGCGCTGGGGAATCTGAGGGAAGGAGCTAGGGGGTGTGAAGGAGGGGTATCAGGAGGTGGGGGGATCCGGGGAAGGGCATTGTTGTGACATGAGTGATTCCCGTGTGTATCCGGGAGGAAGTGGGAAGGATAAAGGGGATGGAAGGAGGGAGAATGTGCGTATAGTTGGAGTTGAGGGGGGTGGGGCTGGGTTATGATTGGGGTGTTTGGATTTAGTGGCAAAAGAATTTAACAGGGGGAGGTAGAATGTAGAAGTGGAAGTGGGGAAGTATATAGGTATAGGAGAGGGTGTAAAAAGATGGAGAGAACCTCCTTGTCGACGTGCTACCTGTCTGGCTTCACGTAAAGTGAGATCATTTTTGTATCTGAGAGTTGCAACTTCAGATTCAAACTTGTAAGTGGGACAGCCTCTATAAAATACATTATGGGGGCCGTCGCAGTTAGCACATGTACGTGTTTGTGCAGAGCAGTTTTTTTGGTTATGACCTGGTTGGGCACATATGGGGCATCGGTCTGTAGAACGACAGTGTTTTGCGGGATGCCCAAAGCGCCAACAATTTTGGCATTGACAGGGCGGGGGTTGGTATGATCGAACAGGGAGGGATTGTCCACCAATGTAAATATGTGAGGGAAGGTCATGTGTACGGAAATTAATTTTGGCAATGTTGATCGGTTTCTTTCGATGACCTCTTGGAGGAATGGTGTAGCAATGAACTGATTTCACGTCTTGGTCTTTGAGGCATCCGAGTAAGTCTTCTTCACAGTCTGACCAATCTTTGGTATCGACGGCAGTTTGCTGGGGAGAGAGAGAGTGTTCCGGTACAAGTATAAAAGGGCTTATGTGAAGTATCAACTGAAAATTTTAAATAGGAAAAAATTAGTTCGCAAACCATTTCTCTAATACCAGCAAAATAGGATATCTGAAAATAATTCCCCAAAATTGAGAATTTATTGATTTATTTCGATTTTCCGAAGTCAAGTTATATTTTCCCGCGAAAATCCCGGAACCCGTATGCGTGACGTCAATTCCAGAACATGATCACAGCATTCTCTGCATTCAGTACATTGTACACTCACTACAAGACTACAGCGGCAGTGAAGTGTCATCGGATTATTCCGACGAGGACATTGGTATAAGTTCTTCAGAGGGTGCCTACGTCTTCGAAGAGTTGGAAGAAGAGGAGCATCAAGGGTTGATGGTTGTTGGACCGTACATGCACGAGCCCGACGCTGTGGATGTCGTGGAAGTTGTGCCAAACCATCCAGATATGGAGTGGCGTCGAGACCCGAAGAGATTGAATGAATGATGATTTTCTAAATATTTTTTTATGGTCGAACGTGTGATCCCATTTATATATTGTACAAAATTTCCGTAGGCTGAGCAATCTCTTGTCTGCACCCATGGCGCAGGCCTACGTCCATTCGAGAGTGGAGCGGCATCGGTTTTTATTTGTGTTGTGCTTTTTGGGGTGTACCTACCCTACCTCTGTACAGTAATACAACTGTACATTGCCATGTACATTATTCCTTATTGGATCAGACATCAGCTGATAGCGTTCTCGAGAAAGAAAG
Source organism: Penaeus vannamei (assembly GCF_003789085.1). Taxonomy (NCBI): domain Eukaryota; kingdom Metazoa; phylum Arthropoda; class Malacostraca; order Decapoda; family Penaeidae; genus Penaeus; species Penaeus vannamei. The sequence goes on from NW_020869490.1 coordinate 41,881, forward strand.
CATGTTCCTAATCATGTTTTGTTATGTGCCTGATGATAGGCCTGTCTGCTAGGCCTACCCAGCGATTATTTTTTTAATTGTTCATAAATAATTTATGTACTGATGACATCAAGATACACCTCTTCATCATTTTCTTTATTGTGTACTTTATCTTCTCTGGGCAATTTATGATAACCATTGACAAAAACAGTTGACGTTGTAGTAGTAATTATAATGATAAAAGGAAAAGGATGAATATGAAAATGAAAACGATAAAGAGAAATGGAGATAGAGTCAGCATGTGAGAGAGAGAGAGAGAGAGAGAGAGAGAGAGAGAGAGAGAGAGAGAGAGAGAGAGAGAGAGAGAGAGAGAGAGAGAGAGAGAGAGAGAGAGAAATGCCAGGGATGGAAAAGAAAAACTAAATGTGTCAAATGCAGACAATTTTAATGGACCAAGGAAAAGTGAATGGAAAGGTAAAGAAAAAGAGAGGGACACACACATCTCTCTATCCACACACACACAGAAAATGAGAGATACACAGATAGAAATAGACAGAGGGCGAAATAAACTTACAGATTAAAATTTCTATTATATATTTTTCTGGTTTTGCTTATATTGCATATTTGAGAAAATGTATTTTTTAAAAAGATTGTTTATAGCTTGAAATTGGGACAATTCTGTGTGTATCACGCTATTCAACAAGGTTCTCCCTGGTTCTGGGAATGACGTAACTACCGGGGATTGCCGAAGATCGCCGTTTCGAAGGGCGTTGCTAAGGGAGTTTTGGGATACCAGAGGGTCTCTCCGAAAAAACTGGCATGAATAGGCTAAGTATACATTATTGACCAAAATTCAAGGAAAAACAATGCGCGATAATTTCTTCACAGAAGCCCTTTAAGTGTTGGATGAGGTTCTCCAGGAATGGGGTTGCCAGAGTGATCAACTAGATTTGGTAATCCTATAGCTTGAGTTACTGATCTGACTGTTACGAGCCGGGAGCGATCGCGTCTGGTATAGAAAGGGACTCTGCCCATTTGTTTTTGGAGGCATTGTTGAAAGAAAAGTGTTGCCTGAGTAAAGAGCTGTAGAAGGGATCACGAAAAATCGGTCCCATTTAGCTGGGCTAAACAGAGTATTTAAGATATCTGTAGGGTTGGTGGTGGTGAATGATCGGGGACGTGTGGAAGAGGGAGTATTATAGAGTGATGGAGAATAAGGCTGTAAGGTAGTAATAAGGCTGGTTCGGGTGTTTGATGAAGAACTTTGTAGGGATAGAATTGATGAATTTGAGGAGGTTGGGAGGGTAGGAATGTATCTGCTTGGGTGGGTAATGCACTAGTAGGCAGTGAGTGTTCGATGTCATGTCAAAGGAGAGCCTGGGGTCGGGGAGCAGGTAGAGTCTGAATTGGTGGGGTTATTTAACGAAGGAGCAAGCCTCATTGCCCCTAATAAGGGTATTACTTCTTCATTACTGGCCTTGGGAAGCCTTGATTATGTAAAGGAAAATAAACAGTCCACCCTCATTGACCCCTTAAAAGGACTAAACAACTAAATCGGCAATACCGTACCCAAAGTTCCCGCATAGTAGAAGGGGTTGGAGAAGGGGCGGAAAGAGGAAGCTGGAGGGAGAAAAGACCACTACTACGGAAAAGCGGCCAGCACTGGAACTCATGTTTTTTTGTTTGTTTGTTTTTTTAATCCATATTTACTTATGCAAGGTATTCACATTTATGAAATATCCTGAAAAAACAGAAATAATAATTCGATCCTTGTACATGTATATTAAGAGTCAATGCTCACCAAGCAGCGAATAAAATATTTTTTCATTGGACAAGCTACTAATTCACACAGTTACTGGATGTGGGAGCACATTATAATTTCAGGCCCCATCCACATGGACGAACTTTGCTCGGTAAACTTTGCCTCTTTGTGAGCGAAGGCTGTTGTAGTTCTTTATGCTAGTTGGTCAGTCAAACCTAAAAAGCTTGTAGGACACGCAAAAATAAAATCGCGTTGTGTACTGTTATACCAATATCTGACAATTGTTGGTGGGACATGAGAACTGACAGCTCGTGGGTACTGCCGTACATTGTCAATTCGTGCAGCACTTGCATACGACACCCATCACCTAACCTTGGCAAGCAACAGGCAAACTGTCGATAAATCGCTTAACATTAGGGGATACCTGTACGAAGTTTTGCTCGCCGTTTCTCCTTTTCTGACGTCACACCGAGCGATGTTTGCCGAGCAAACCTCAGTCATAAGGGGTTCCGACAGGCAGTGTGCAGATATTGCTTTTACTCAAATTATAAACTTGCTCCAAGCATCCTCTACTTTATATTAATAAATATATTCGTATCAGTCATCAATTCACATGTATTCTCATTCTTATTCATTGAATAATGTTACAAAAGATATTGCAAACCCCAGAACCACATTCCTTGCTAAGCATACGAAGTTGAACATTAAAAAAGGTTATGGAAATTTGATAATTGAACCCACTCCTATTTCACATTCCACCCTATATGTAAAGTAGGCTCCTCGCATTTCTTAAGATATCCTGATTCCCGTCAATTCCTCGAATTTACTTATATGACTTACTTCCCACATTTCTTAAATGTACATGTTCTATTGTGTATATTGCCTGCACGATAAAATGGCCACAATATAGAATATAATTATAGCAGCATATTTCACTAAAATATTTGTTATACTATTCATCTTATGAATATTTATAACCTTTCCAATCGGGATTCGATCCCACACCGCCAATGCACGTGGATGCAAGACGGCCGCCCCAGACTACTCCGACACGACCCACTAAAAGTGGAGTGCAACTAGGAGTTAACTAGCGTCCATAGACATTACCTACCTACGTATACATGAGTAAGGATAGTGAAGTTTCACACACACTCCCCGTGGGCACTTGGTATTAATGGACAGAGCAGGACAAATCCCAAATCAGATAGGCTGAGGTGCATTCTATGAAAGATGGAATAATGCAGTACCGCATTTTTATCATGAATATTTATAACCTCTCCAATCGGGATTCGATCCCTCGCCGTCAATGCACGTGAATGCAAGACAGAGTGGTCTGGGGCGGCCGTCTTGCATTCACGATTGGAAAGGTTACAAATAGCAATACCTGTTGCAAGTGATCACCCAATTTGGCGAGACATTATTGTCATCCACTGGGCATGATCCTCCTGAGCAAAAGTCACTAGACTTTGAGCTTTACTGATAATTTTTGACAACAGACTACACAGAGAGCTCCGCCAATTTATCGTGGTTCGCCGCGACAATTGGCCAGGCCTTCTCTTGTAGTAAGTGCCCCACTACCGCTCCCTTGGAGAGCGAGGTTACAAACCTGGTCTGGACCCTCTGGTCCTGGACATAGTTTGTGGCCACGCACCAAGGGCGACTTTTCGGTGCCTGACCCTTGCCCTCTCTTTCTGACTTCCTGGTGCAGCCTGGGCCTGCGGGAAACGCCGATTTCCAACATTCGCCTGGGCTGCGGTGACGTGATCACACCCCCTTGTAGCAGGATTGGGGTGCAGAGCGTTTACCACACCAAAACTCCGAGTTCAGCCCACCCTGGGGGATCTCTTGTCCTGTGGTGCTGAAGGGTCGAGTGTAGGGAACAGAGAAGTCCGAGGCCCTTCATAAGACCTCAACCCTGAGAGTAGGTATAAGGATAGTCCCCGAAAGGGGACCAATCTGACCTATCCTCTCTCCATGACCACAAAATGAATCAGACTATGGCAGTCACCCTGGAGCCTTTCAAGGCTGCAGGGGGGCGAAAGAAAAACAAAATGCAGGCCGAATGTGTCCGGCCTGCAGAACTGAGCAAGGACAAGACAGAAATATCAATTACAAAGTCTGTCCATGCACACCAGACTGAGAGAAATCTGAACTCTCCTCAGAATTCCCACAGTCAAGAAGGGGCTCAAACTGAACCAGCCAAACCAGCTGCCCCCACTTCTAAAGGCCTTAAACCCCTGCAAAGGGAAGGCGTGAAGCGACGAAGGGTGGAAACTGACTCTGGAGAAGAGTCAGAACACACCCTAAGTCGACTAAAACGGGTTAAGGTACCAAAAAAAACCCTGAAGACTTCGACAATGCCTACCAACTGGTTAGGGCATTGGAGAAGGAAAGGAACGTCAGACTCTCAATTCGAATCTGTAAAGATGAGGTCATGATTATTGTCCCCAAAGACAAAGCCACCCTGAACTTCCTGCAGGAAATCAAGGTGCTAAAAGACGGGAGAAAAGTGAGTATCTCACCACTGACCTCCCAAGAGAAAAAGACCAAGATGGTGCTACTTGGTTTTCCACTAGGGTTCGACGTGGAGGTGATCACGTCTCTCCCACAAGTGGTGGAGGCTTCCCGCATGACCAATGGGAAGTCTCCAACCAGGCAAGTCCTGGTTATCCTCAAGGGAGCCCCAATCACCATCCTTGATCTGGGTAACTGGGGCTCGTACAAGCTTAGGACGTATGTGTCAGAGCCCTTGAAGTGTTTTACGTGCCAGAAATTTGGGCATCACCAGGCCAACTTCAAGGCCAAAGCCAAATGTGGTGTATGCAGCGAGGCACATCAAACAGAAGTGTGCATCAAGGCACACAAAGATGGCCAGACGGACACAACAGCCAAGTGTCCAAACTGTGCCAAAAAATATCATGCCTGGAGCCTGGCTTGCTCCGTCAGGAAACATGCAGTCATTGAAAAACAGGAGCAAGCCAAAAAGCGTCCTGACTTTGTCCCAGCGCCCCCAGGCACCTACGTCTGGGGACAAAATAAAAGAGAAAAGACTCCCCGACCTCCTAAGAGGAAGGAGTCGCCCCCACAGCCAAAACCGGTTACCTCTAACAGAGAGGAATTCCCCAAGCTTGCTAGTGGCAAAACCACAAAAAAGAACCAAAGGGAAAAAGGTTCAAAGGCCACAGCAAAGGTCCCCCCAGTAGAGGATAATCTTTCCTTTGACGAGAAAGATATGACTCTCCTGTTGAGTGCTGTAGTTTCTGCAGTAGCAACAGCCTTGGGGAGGACCAGTGAGGAGGCGGAGAAAGCAGTGCAGGTCGCCATGACGGCTATGACCCAAACTGTTGCAGCTCTGAAGGGAAGGAAGCTAGAAGTCTCCAAACCGAAAAAGAGCAGCACTCCCCTCCCTAAATCCTCGGATGGCAGGCTAGCTTCGGGAGAAGCATCACGTGAAACCCCAGCTAGTCTGTCAGGACAGCAGAAGCCCCCACTGCAGGCCGAGTCTGTACAGCCAAAGTCTGATCCCTTGACCCGAGGTGGCACTTCCAACCAAGGCTCTACACCCCTCGGTAGACCCTTAACCGGAGTGTCTCACTTAGAGGAAGTTGTACAATCATCAATCAACGAGGATCTATATTTATCAGATGCCACCAGCATTGGGGCATCTGAAGTTGAAGCAAGTGACACTGAGTAACCATCATGGCACACAATCTAGGCATTCTGCAGTGGAATATCTGCAGCTATGAAAGCAAGAACTCCTTTCTCCAGTCAATAGTGCGAGCAAGGAGCATTGACGTCGTCATGCTCCAGGAGACACTAACTATGGGATCTGTGTGCTTCTCAGGATATCATGCCTTCACCACTCCAAACCTGGATGGTGCTAGAGGCCTGATGACCCTGGTAAAAGAAGCAATCCCGTGCTACTTAATAGCCAACCCGCCGCACTGTGGAGACGGTGTTGAATCTCTTGCTGTTGAGATTCAGCTACCTGGGGGCCCTATAAAAATATATAATATTTATAGCAAACCACTGTGTGAGAGCTTAGATTTAAACCAGGTCTGTGCTACCGCAGCATAAGACCGAGTGATCATAGGGGGAGACTTCAATGCACACATAGCCATGCTGAATCCCCGCAAAAGGCCGAACGCGGCAGGCATTCACATACCAGAAGTGCTTGAGACATTTCCTGAGATCGCTCTTCTCAACACCAAAGAACCAACGCATGTGAAGGGAGGGGTCCTAGACATCACCTTTGCCACTGCAACAATGGTGGAGAGAATTCAGTGGTGTGTCGATGATACGGTTACTAGTAATCACTACGGCATAATCACCACACTAATGGATGCAGGTCCAGCCCAAAGACCACATCACATTCCTAAATGGAAAACAGACAAGGCCAACTGGTTTGCCTTCCAGGAAGGCTTGGCTCGATGTCTGAAAGACAATGAACCCAATAACAATAATGAAAACGTGGATGTGCTAGAGGCAAGGCTAATCCAGGCCATAAACCAGGCAGACTCACAAACCATTCCCAAAACTCGCCCATGGTCCAGAACTCACAAAGACGCCTGGTACTATAATGACGAGATCAAAGAGGTCAACCACAGGGTTAATATGTGCAGAAAAAACTTCCGACGGCAAAGATCTCCCGACAATCTGGCCCTGTTGAGGGAAGCTGTCGTGGATGCCAACGAAACTGCCAACAGAGTAAGGTAGGAAAAATGGCTGGAATGGTCCCAGACTTTTGGACACCAGACCAGCCTTACAGAGTTGTGGAAAAGGGTCAGGCAAGCGACAAGCCGCCAAGCCCCGAAATGCACTTAGCTCACTGCTAAGTACTCGGATGCTTCAGGCTAAGAGCCACTCCTCTTCCTCCAAACACCAAAAGAGGTACCGAAGTCATACTATTCAGACTAAGACTAGGTTACCAATGCGCTTGGCAAATTATTGACAATGAGATTGCCAGGTTATGCAAACACTGCGGCGAGCCTAACGCCACCCTGTTACATTATTTGCAGAATTGTGTACACACAATTTCTGAGGCAGGGACCACCCACCACAGCCGCCGGGCTGGTAAAAAGGGTGAGCAACATGCTTACTCCGTGGCAGCCGGATCGCTTGCTTGCAATTCAGCCACCGCGATAAGCATGCAGTTCAAAGAAAACATCTGAGCTAACTAGAAATAGTTAACACAGGCCGGGCCACTCCAGAGAAAAGGCCCGGGCGAAGCATGACTTCGTAAATCTAACTGAACTGATGTCTATGGTCGCTAGTTAGCTCCTAGTTGCACATTCCTTTTAGTGGGTCGTGTTGGAGTGGTCTGGGGCGGCCATCTTGCAGTCACGTGCATTGGCGGCGAAGGATCGAATCCCGATTGGAGAGGTTAAATATTCATGATAAAAATGCGGTAGTGCATTATTCCATCTATTCATCTTATTCAAACGGACTTCGATGGAAGAGATAAAAGAAACAGCATAACAGTTTTCTTTTATTTCAGAAAATATATTAGTACAGTCTAGTCGAGTGGAAAACAAGAGTAAATCTCTATCAAAGAAATTAGAGAGAGATAGAGAGAGAGAGGCAGATAAATAGAAAAGAGAGCAATAGGGTATGAACGATAACTCGCACACCAGTTTCTATGCTTAGGAAGTGAAAAAAAAACAAGCTAAAGGTCAATGTTTACATCACTTGTTCCGAGTAAGAATGAGGGCTTTGGGATTCTCTCATTTAACAGTTATTACATTATCTGCTAAAATGGCATTGGACAAGTGCTACCATTATGAAGACAGGAGGAGGAAAGGAGAGAGGGAAGGGGAAAGGAGACGAGAGGAGGAAAAGAGATGAGGGGAATGGAGAGAGGGAGTGGGAAAGCAGAGAGGAAGTGCAAAAGGAGAGGAGAGAAATGGGGGAAAGGAATACGGGAGGGAAAGGGATGGAGGAGAGAGGGAGTTGCGAAGGAAAGGGAGAGAAAGGGAAGGGTAGAGGTAAAGGGAGAGTGAGGGAAGGAGGAAAGGGATGGGATAGATGGGAGAGGGGGAAGGAGAGGGAGAGGGAGGGAGGGGGAAGGAGAGGGAGAGGGAGGGAAGGGGAAGGAGAGGGAGAGAGAGGGGGAGTTAGGAGAGAGAGGGAAAGGGGAGAGGGAGCGGGAGGGGGGGGGAGAGGGAAGGGGGAGGGAGAGGGGAGAGAGAGAGAGAGGGGGGGAAGAGAGAGGGGGGGGGAAAAGAGAGGAGGGGAAAGGAGAGAGGGAGTGCAAAAGGAGAGGATTAGAGAAATGGGGGAAGGGAATGAGGGATAGAGGGGAGAGGGAGAGGGAGTGGGAGAGGGAGAGAGAGAGTGGGAAAGCAGAGGAGTGCAAAAGGAGAGGATGGTTAATGGTTAA
>NW_020869490.1:62500-72269 GCF_003789085.1 Penaeus vannamei
TGTTAATCTTTAATTTTTAGTTTCTAAATTACATGAATGTGACACCTTAGAATCCCTTTCATAAAAGTGAAAACACAATTTGCCTAAATTAGACAGTGTACTCAATATGTCTGTTAGTAAAATCAAGAAACTTAGACATTTATTATAATAATGATTATATTGAGTATTATTGACAAGTTGTAGGTACAGTACGGTGTATGGTTAGTGGCCATACAGACGATGATAGAGGTAGGTTGTCTAATTCACAACTGGCCTCCTTGGCTTATATTTTGTTTCTATCTCATCCACGCTCTCTTATCCGTAATGCTGTGTGTTTTGTGTAAGTCACTTTTCTGTTTTCTGTTTAGATATTCCTTATATGAATGTTGTAATAATCTGTATTTGCATGATAGTGTCCATATTGGCTCATACTTTGTTTCTGAGCATGCTTGCTAAAATCAATGCAGAATTATATGAAGAGAAATACAATGTTTTCAAATTTTTGGCTTTCAGTTTATCATATTCTATGACTAGTATATTCCTCTTTCTTTAAGGCTGCAGCAGACTGATTTTGAAGTTCTTATACAACCTCAGACATTGCTGTAGAATATGTGTAACAAAATTAATGAAGAGTCATACAAAGAACATTCAGTCTATCATGTTTTATAACTAAAATATGGCAATATATACAAACTGCCATCATGGCAATCATTTACACAATCAATTACTTCTAACAATGCAGTGAGTGTAAGTAAGTAATAATGACAAGAAGATAAATGTCCTAGACATCAAAGATTACATAGCACTATGGTATTGTATTGTGGTGGAAGGGTTTTTTAAAGTTCTTTAAAATGTTAAAATGTCATATTTCAACAGTCATTTATTGTATGATAGTATAGTACTGAAAGGAGTTGAAAGAGAGGGTAGATGGGGTAGGACAGGTATTGATGAAAAGGGGAAGGGTTAAGGACAAAGGATGGTTAGATCAAATGAAGGATATTTATGCGTCTGAGGAAGGAGAATAGTTTATCCATAGAAAAGGTGGGAGATTCTGTGAGGATTGCATTGAGTGTAAATTATTCCATATTTGACATTGTGTGTGTCTTGTGGATATGTCTACAGGCAGCAAGACCCACAAATAAATTAATAGATGTTAATTTTCTTATGTAGTTTTCTTATTGTGTTTGCTCTAAATTGTGTAAGTCAGATTCTTATGCTGATTTTCAAAATAGGCAAATATTAACAAAGTGCCATCTAATATAAGCATCATGTACTAAGTACCAACTGCAGCACAACACTAGCAGTTCTTGTTAACCTGTGAGAGACCATACTGACTAAGCTATTGACTTTTCACTTCTCTCCAACTGTACATGTGTGTGTGTACTTGTACATTATATAAGCATTTTTTTAAAAATGTAATAATCATATAAATCTTTCTATATTCTGAAATAAATACCACAGACCTTCTAAATAGTAAATACTAAACTTTAAGTTCACTTAATATTATCATGCAATATTTACTTAGCACACTAAAGTTTGGGTACAAATTTGGAAAAAATAGGTAAAATATAAGGGAATGTATATATCAAATAAGCAGCTCAAAGCCAATAAATCTGTACCACTTGTTCCGTTTGATGATTATCACTGTATGGTTTTAAGACCATCCAGTAGGAACCATTTCCAATTTCAAATGCCTTTATATGGAACACAAAGCTTATTTAATCATTAAAATGTTTCATTTGGCAGTTACATACTGCCACATACATTTTAGAACTGTTTCATCAATCATTGTGATTTTAAAATGTTTGTATAGATATTCTTATCTATGAATATAAATGCATGTACACCCAATAACAAAAGCGGTGATGCCTCATCAGACCTGGCTCGGAGAGATCATGTTCTTCTTGCCCTGAAAGGAGGCCCATGTTCAAACTACCAGGACATAGTTAGCATGGTTCGAATGTAAGGATGAGGGAAATTATGGAAATCAGGCAAAGAAGTGCAATCATGACTAAAATATATATAGGGAGAGAGTGAGGGATCGCTTTTGTTCCTGATGAGTTGTTGATTTGATAAATATTTTGGACCTGCCTTAAGAAATATGTTATATGATAACATTTCAAAAATAATTATCATGAAATCTTATCACATAGTTTTATTCTAATTCCTTATCATATTTTCTATATAAAAAATCTTAAACATTGTTGGAATTGACTATTACTATTAATATTCGTCAAATGGAAATATCCTTTGTTTGCATTATCCCAGAACCGTATATTAATATATGGCTCTGCATTATCCTAAGCAGCTGCTCTATTTCTCTCACTCTCCTCCATCTTATATCACCTGGATCCTAGATAATGGTAAACTTTTGATATGTTATTTGGAAAATAGAATAATACTCATGACCATATTTCGTATGCCATTATATTTTCCAAATGTTTACAATTATTTCATTACCAAAAATAAAGAAATAAATATGTAAAAGACGGACTGAACACGAGATATTGAAAGTAATGGGTTTCTTTAATAGTTTGGAGGGGGAACACCAACATGGTGTTGGACACTAGCCGCTGAAACAACAAACAAAAGGCATAAGAATTGGTAGAGTCAAGGCTGAGGGACTTGGGTAAAGTGAAGCTAGACTCTGCCCTTCGTGGGGTGAGTGAGTAAGCATGAGCTGGGAAGTGGGTTTGCTAGGAAATGCCCAATCTGCCCAGGTTTAAAGACTGTCACCTAATAATTTGACACCAAATGATATGTTAATAGTATGAGTTTTGCAGCACCTACATCCTATATACCCCACTATTACTATATTAATGCACTGCTGCATAAATTCACTGCATTTCATTTTCACCAACAGTTTCGGAAACAAGATAATGAATTCAGTTTACTGACGATGCACTTTAACCCACTAACATCAGGTGTCCCACATATAGACACCCGAATAAATAAACACTGCCAGGCATCCTGCCAGTGTGACACTATCGTGGCTCACGCTCCGATGCAGCAGCGGGCCGCGGCCGGCGGGCGGACAGAGTCTGAGGCAGCTCCATCTGCCAATTTTGTAGCTGCCCGGAATCAAGTGGCCCATCACACCCAAGCTGATCCTAACCAAACTGTGCTTCACGATTCATGGACACGACTGGAGGTCATAGTTCGTAGGAGGTACCCAAACAAAATAAAAAAGAAAACAAGGGAATCGATACCTAAACCTTTACACTCCATCACCCTCAAACTTTTGTGGCCAAAACCATTTATTAATGTTTGGTAGTTCAAGAGGCGCTATTTGAGACGATACATTATTCACACCCACAAATATTACACACAATGTGTGTGTGTGTTTGTGAGAGAGAGAGAGAGAGTGAGAGAGAGAGAGAGAGAGAGAGAGAAGAGAGAGAGAGAGAGAGAGAGAGAGAGAGAGAGAGAGAGAGAGAGAGAGAGAGAGAGAGAGAGAGAGAGAGAGAGGGGGGGGGGGTAGGTGGAAGGGGGAAGCTCGCCTTGCCTAGTGAATTCAGATCATCTTCCTCCCCCCCTTTACCTATGTCCAGGTTGTTTGACCTTGGGCCACCATTCAGGGCAAGAAGGGCAAGTTCTCTCTAAGCCAGGTCTGGCGAGGTGTCACTGCTGTTGTTGTTGGGTGTACATAACATTTAGCATAATTTACTTAATCAACTGAGTAATATGGGTATACTATCACAGGTTAAATTTTTGGCTTGGCTTTCTGCTACCTTGTATTTGTTTTCTATAATCTGCAATCAACTACAAATTATGAAAATTCTAAAAAATACATATATAAAAGAAAATAATTCTCTCCTCCCCTCCCCTCAACATTCCCACAGTGCTTACACTGTCTGAAAGTGTTTAGGGTGAGTGATGAGAAAAGTAGCATTATGTAATACCATCCTCTTCAAAAGGGTTCCCAAACAGGTAAAGGGGCTCTTTTTACTTAAAAAAAAAATAATACAGCCATTAGTAACAAGAAACCTTCATATGCTACCTGCTGAAACCTTACCTATTCATGGTGGACTCCATGTACCTCCCGGCTCGCATATCGTAGAACATGATGGCACCCACACCAGTACCAATGGTCAGAATGTCACCGTGGAAACTCACAGACCGGATACCACAACCTGTGATTCTGGCATTCACCTGTAAAATTTATGATTGTTAATATGGTGCATAACAGCTCTTAAAATCTGGTATTTCTAAATGCTGATTATATATGATTGTCAATGATAATTTTCAAATCAGAGTTCATAATGCTTTCTAAACATGTAGAATTTGACTTAGTTAATGACATCCAATTATCAATTTGCAAAAAAGAAACAAATAACAACTAAATTTACCAGGTACTCGTATTTCAATGTCTACATCAAGGCTCAAAGATGCCCAAATTATGTGCTGTGTGGTGCACTTTTAATGTTTTCATCTAGCAGTCTTGTTGATCTTCGTTCAAATCCCGCAATGGATGGTAACCTAAGCCATTTCTTGCACACATGGGGTAATTCAGAAGCAAAAAACGCAATAAAATCCTTGTCAAGATTACATGCGTAAATTGCCTTGAACACCTTCAATACTAATGATGATTACTACATTAATTGCAATATTGGGATAAAACAATAATTTTTTTGTATATCTGTCTCATGTTTTCCACAGTGAAAATATTTACACGTATATTGCTCTACTATCATTGAGGTTCCATAGAAGAAAACTGCTGTCTGACAGAAGGACTCTTTTGATTTCCTGAGGACATTAACTACTATTTTGTTATTAGTGTCCTTTTATATATTTTAGTAATATTCATTTTCTGTAAGACACCTGAATAATACTGGCCACAGTGTACAGGAATAGACACCTTAGCATGGAAATAGTGTCCTTCCTTGAGTCCTCAGTCATAGCTCATGGATGGGACCTTCCACACCCAAACGAGTAAGGAATGCTTCATCCATGAGAGATGGAAATAATCCAAAACCCCTTCCTAAATGCCCACTGATTCCAATCACAGTCCAAAAGCTTTAGGTACTAATGGTGATACATCCCTGTTACCTGTTTGTCACACTGGCCTTCAGCCAAACTTCACATGATGGCTCTGAGCCATATTCTTTCATGACTTGATGGTCATGTCACCTGAATCCAAAGGGGTGATAAGCAAATAAATTGATCAAGACATTTCGATTGTATTCCTTTCACCCTCAGCTCATAATTCACCATACTCTAATAAACCCTAGAGCCCCTACAATGTAAAAAGAGAAGAGGAGAGACAAGAGAAGAGAAGAGAGTGGAGGTAAGGGAAATGGAGAGAGAGAGGGGAGGGAAGGATGGAAGAGAGAGAGAGAGAGAGAGAGAGAGAGAGAGAGAAGAGAGAGAGAGAAGAGAGAGAGAGAGAGAGAAGAGAGAGAGAGAGAGAGAGAGAGAGAGAGAGAGAGAGAGAAATGGGGGAAGGGGGGAAGAGGGTAAGGGGGAGGAGGGAAAGTGGGAAGGAGGATGAGATAGTAAGAGGGAAGGAGGGAGAGAAGAGACAGATAGTGTGAGAGAGACATGAGTGATATAAAGAAGAAAGACGAAGAGGTACTGAGTACTGAGTGAAACAAAGTGTTACATTGAGTTTCTATTTTCCCCACTATTGCTCTGTTTTATTCATTTCACTACAACCAAGATAACATGTCTCACCTTTTTAACGTAATGCAGTGTTCTAGGGTCTAACAGCGTGGTGTGGGACTTGGACCCAATTGCATAGAGTGAACTGTCCTCTTTGACGGTCAGGCAAACATTCTCCATAGCATGTGGGAGCTTGCGGGACATTTTCTGTACAAAGCGGTTGGCATCCCATACATGGAGGTAGGCATTAAGTGAGAGTGCTACGATCTCTACAAAGTTGGGGTTGAAGATGACCGCTCGCACCTTCTCTGCACCATTACACTTCTTGATCTTGACAGGTTTGATGTGGCCATAGTTGGGAAGGTTGCTTGAGTTGCTCATATCAATGTCATCATCAATCTTCCAAAGGGCAAGCCGTGTGTCCCTTGAGCCTGACACTAGAAATTGGTCATCTAGCCAGCACATGTCGAAGATCCAGTCTGAGTGGGCCTTTTCACCCACACAGACTGGATCAAGTGTTGGTAGTCGGTAGACGGCAATGTCATTAGAGTTAAGTGCACCCGTAGCCAGGAGGGTACGTGAGGGATTGATTTCAATAGAGTGGATCCCACACTGCTGATCCTGCGGACGGTGGGGCTCTGAGCTCCGCAGTGAAGGAATCACATCCATCTGGCGTGTGTTCACGTCATACACCATCAACTTGTTACACTTGGTCCCCATAGCGATCTGGTGGTCACTCAGCCACTGAGAGCAAAAAACCTGCCAATCCAGAAGAAAAAAGTAAATAAATGGGATATATAAATATGTATATAAAGTACAAGTAGATTTTAAATAATGAACTAAACTGGATAAGGAATTGGAGAGACTGCACTGTTTTCTCTTTGTACATATCATACAAAGGAATGAATGGCAGTGTATTATCAAGACTGCCACTGGATACTATTTACATATAAAATTCATCTGTTAACCTACACAATAATATACACACAAAAATATCTTTCAAAGAAGAAATTTAAGGACACTTTGCACACTGCTCATTTGACAAAATTATCCTGCTCCTAAGAAGCATTTCTGAGGTACTGATGAGGTTGTTTTATTACTCCTTTCACAACTACAGAACTGTCTGGTGATAAAACAATTAACAATTCAGAATAAAAGTTCAACAATTTCATATTCACAAAATCATGGATTTAATGAAAGTGAAACGTCAGGTAATTAAACTCAGATCTATTTCTGTTTCAGCATATTATAGACCCTGTTTTTGACTGTTTTTTAGTTGATGACGCTGTTGGGTGCCCATTATATGGATTAGCATTCAGAAAAATACTTATATTATTGCTGATAAAATCAGAATCATTTATAAAAATTGGAAATCAAACTTGAATGACAGCAAATGCAGGCTACACTTTCCCTTAGTTTCATATTGCCCACTCGTACCAAATGTATGCATATTAACCTACTTGCCTTCTCTCTATAATGCTATTTTTTATATTTGTCCTTTGTTATGCTATATCATATTCCAGAGTAGTCTACAACTCTGTGTAATAACCGCAACAATAAGTGACTGTGTAATTTGGGTAATTTTTCTATATATATATATATAATATAAATATATATATTATATAATATATATTTTTTTTTTTTTTTTGGAAACCCCGGAATTTGTGGTCTCCCAAGCATGGGGCATGGAAGCTACACATCACCTTTGTTTTCCTACGGAAATAATGCTGGAACACCTTCCTAACGGCCCACGGAGTCTAATCATTCTCCTAAAGTTTTGGGCACTCATAATAAAACATCCTTTTTACCTACTACTCTGTAGTATCTCATGGTGGGACAGTGATGCTCCTCAGCCAAATTTTTTACATGATGAGACATTCCCATCATAAGGAACCAACAGGTTAATAAACGAATGTATGAACATATTGCAATTTCAGAATCACTTGTCAGGAGCTGGTTTACTAGCCAAACTATGCAAAGAGAGCTGAGCCTCTTCTACAATTGATGGTCAAAAGCAACCACCTTTACTCTGAAGCTACAAAATTGGATAAAACAATTGTCTCTTACTTTTTTCTTTTCTCATTCATATTCCATCACTAAATCTACACCAAAAGCTACATCAATAACCATAAAAATGCATTGGTGGGGTAAATAAAGACTGAGGAACATGGGTTATTGGAACACTTGATAACACATATTACACTCCTGTATTCAGCAGCATCAGGGTAAATGTCGTCACTTTTGGTCAAGATAAACATACACAAACTAATTAAAGCACAAATAAGTTCAGATTAACAATTTCCTGGAAATGATATTGATAATGCTTGGTAAACTAAGAAAGAACAGTTTCTTATGGGCATAGTCTGCTTTTTGGGGACAAAAACTGAATATAGAAAACCAAAAACTATTAGTGAACATATGCAATTTTCATTCCTAACAATCAATTTTGTAGAAAAAACTTCCCATTAAAACCCAATGCTGCCACAAGCCATGCCCACAGTGGGCTTCATTTAATAATTGCATTTACACATAGATGGCTCCATAGTGCTTTGTCACCAAGGAGTTTCTCATTAATCTTACCTATCTGAGCTTTTCCTTGATTTTTGGGAACATTTTATTAAATTTTATAAAGCTATTAGTATTGTTAATAACACTAGAATAATTACATTGTTAATAACAACAACAATAGTAATAATAGTAATAATAATAACATAATCAATATCAACAGCATTAGAAAAACAACAATTTTGATGAAAACACAAGGAATAGGGAGGTCACTTATGTGTATCAAATTACTGCTTAATGCCTTAGTACTTGTGAAGCCATCTAGGGGGAGCAACATTTCACAATACAATACGACAGTTGATCGCATTTTCCCAATGGCTCTGGGTTAAGAACATAGCATTTTGTAGATGATATTAAAAATATTTTCTGTACCAAGAAGACCTACCTTGACAGCTAAACAGTGACTTTTATGAAATACAACAAACAAACAAACAAACAATCAAACACACACATAAAAGAGAGACAGAGACAAAGACAGAGACAGAGAATGACAGAGAGACAGAGGGAGACAAAGAGACACAGAGACAGGGAGGGAGAGGCAGGGAGAGGCAGGGAGAGGCAGGAGGCAGGGGGGGGGAGAGCGAGAGAGAGAGAGAGAGAGAGAGAGAGAGAGAGAGAGAGAGAGAGAGAGAGAGAGAGAGAGAGAGAGGAGAGAGAGAGAGAGAGAGAGAGAGAGAGAGAGAGAGAGGAAAGAGAGAGAGAAAGGAAGAGAGAGAGAAGAGAGAGAGAGAGAAGAGAGAGAGAGAGAGAGAGAGAGAGAGAGAGAGAGAGAGAGAGAGAGAGAGAGAGAGAGAGAGAGAGAGAGAGAGAGAGGGAGAGAGAGGAGAGAGAGGAGGAGAGGGAGAGAGAGAGAGGGAGAGGGAGGGAGGGAGGGAGAGAGAGAGAGAGAGAGAGAGAGAGAGAGAGAGAGAGAGAGAGAGAAGAGAGAGAGAGAGAGAGAGAGAGAGAGAGAGAGAGAGAGAGGGAGAGAGGAAGAGAGGGAGAGGAGGGAGGGAGGGAGGAGAGAGAGAGAAGGGAGATGGAGGGAGGGAGAGAGAGAAGAGAGAGAGAGAGAGAGAAGAGAGAGAGAGAGAGAGAGAGAGAGAGAGAGAGAGAGAGAGAGAGAGAGAGAGAGAGAGAGAGAGAAAAGAGGGAAAGAAAGAGGGAAGAGAAGAAAGAGGGAGAGAGAAAGAGAGAGGAAGAGGGGAGGGAGAGGAAGAGAGAGAGAGAGAGAGAGAGAGAGAGAGAGAGAGAAGAGAGAGAAGAGAGAGAGAGAGAAGAGAGAGGAGGAGGGAGGGAGGGAGGGAGGGAAGGGAGGGAGGAGGAGGGAGGGAGGAGGGAGAGAGAGAGAAGAGAGAGAGAGAGAGAGAGAGAGAGAGAGAGAGAAGAGAGAGAGAGAGGGAGGGAGGAGGGAGAGAGGGAGGGAGGGAGGGGGGAAGGGAGGAGGGAGGGAGGAGGGAGAGAGAGAGAGAGAGAGAGAGAGAGGGGAGAAGAGAGAGAAGAGAGAGAGAGAGAGAGAGAGAGAGAGAGAGAGAGAGAGAGAGAGAGAGAGAGAGAGAGAGAGAGAAGAGAAGGAGAGGAGAGAAAGGAAGAGAGAAGGAGAGAGAAGGAGAGAGAAGGAGAAGAAGAAGAGAGAGAGAAGAGA
>NW_020869491.1:32359-42359 GCF_003789085.1 Penaeus vannamei
GAGGTGAGACGATGAGAGATGAGATGAGAGAGAGAGTGAGACGAGCAAAAATGGGGAAGGACGGGTGAGAGACGATGAGAAGAGAGACAGAGAGAGCAGACGAGAGAGAGAGAGAGAGAGGAGGAGGGGAGAAAGAGAGGGGGGAGGGAGAGGAGATAGAGAAGAGAGAGGGATGGATGGAAGAGAGAGAGAAAAAGGAGAAAGAGAAGGATATTGATACTTGAAGAGAGTGCTAGAAATGAATGCACGTAGACAAAGACAAAGAGGGAGGGGAGTGCACAGACGGACAATGCAGGGAAAGAAAGAGGAGAGAGGGGGAGAGAGCATGAGAGAGATAGAGAGAGAAGAGGAGAGAAGAGAGAGAGAGAGAGAGAGAGAGAGAGAGAGAGAGAGAGAGAGAGAGAGAGAGGAGAGAGAGATGAGAGACGAGAGAGAGAGAGAGACGAGAGAGAGAGAGAGACGAGAGAGAGAGAGAGAGAGAGAGAGAGAAGAGAGAGAGAGAGAGAGAGGAGAGAGAGAGAGAGAAGAGAGAGATGAGAAATGAGTGAGACAGACAACTAATATTCCGCAACATGAAGTGAAAGGAAGCAAGATAAACAAACAAAGGAAATAGTAAATCGAAATCCCCTAATAAATTTCAGTGGCAGTTTGCAATATAAATCATAAACAGTATTTCTAATAGTTTCCGAAACCAATAAACAAACGAAAAACAAAACAAAAAAGAACATGAATTGCAAAACATAATTGCAACATTCCAACAACTTTGCATATTAGCATAATATCTGATCAACGGAGTGTGAGACAGAATGGTGAAATGAGAATCGGTTTCAGGGCCTTAAATTCAGCATTTAAAGCCGTCTATGATTTATAGATTTTAAACGAGCGGCTGACATACGAACCGCTGTCGCCATGGCCACGAGGCAGAGGAGGGGGGGGGGGGTCGCTGTAGTCCTGGAGAAGAACGATACAAACAGGCAACGAAATAAAGAATTAATGATAGGTAGATATCAGCTTACAACACACACATACATACGCACTTCATTTCTGTTACTCTTCCTACACTCTGTATCATGCCGTAGTTCCTTCGATTAATTGCCCAGGTCCCATTAAGCTATTATACTATCCGTTTCATATGAATCCCGTAGCTGATCCTATAGTATATATACCTCCTATCATATATAACTATTAATGTATGTATAACATACCATATAGTTGATCTATCTACATAAGTATTATACTACCTATAATTATATACTAGAGGTCCTCGCAGTATATAGAACTCGGCCGCGCCAGCACCACCGATAGTACCCGTCCCCGCTGAGTTCAACTGCTCTGTGCATGATTAGGCTATATATCCGCTGATATCTAACAACTGGTAAATAACACCATACTCGGTGGTGTGAGTAATAATGGAAGGAATTATCTAATCTCAAATCATAACGTAGATTTAAATGATGACCTCCCAAAGTTCTGTCTCTGGTGAACTCTGGTCCTGACTGCTGCGGGAATGTCTTAATATACCAGCTGCTCGACTCTTTACTAGTGCAATAAAAATCCGATCGGCTATATATAATATATATATATAATATAATATCATATTATATAATTAATATATATATATACTGAATATATATCATATAAGACTATATATATATATATATTATTAATATATATTTATAACAAGTAGTACATAAAATATATAGGTTGTACTTCATATTTCGTCATCTTATATAAACTAAAGTCGCGTATGATAATTATAATATATACAATAAAGCGTATAAATATATCTATACAATGGGAAATACATATTATAATATAGTTATTATTATAGTACTTAGATAGTGTTACTACTAGATAAGTATACTAGGACTGATAAATAGCGTTAATCCGTATACTATGACGAGCTATACTCATATCTTACTTTACTTACTTCTCAGATGAGCATAGGGGGTACTATATATATTAGTATATATATGTATGTTACTCACATATATACTTATTAATATACATATGTTAACATACTATATATATCATATATTATATATATATATATATATAGCTATTTATATAAGTCTAAGATGTATATATCATATATACCATATTGCTATATAGCATACAATTATAGTATAATATTATATATATATTATCTTAACTTAATAACTTATTAAAAAGAAAGATCTATTGATTATTATATATATACTAAGTAAATATTATATATACAATGCACTCCAATATATATAATTTATTATATTAACGTTATAATATATAAAGAGTCTAATGCATGTAGTAATATCATGATGCTATGTGGATATTATCCAAAAATCATATCCCTATAATAAGGGATAAGTAGGCGGATGTAGTATAGTGGAGTAGTTTACATATATGTAGCCGTATACATAATTATTGTATATATATACTATTAGTATTATATATTTTATGTACTATAGTAGATAGTATAGTATATATAGTATTATCGTGTAATGTATGTACTCGTAAGCAGTATATAGTATATATATATGTATATTCGTGCAGGTAAAAAATAATATATTATTTAATACTGTTATTGTAAAATAATGTCTCTATTACATATATATATAGTTATATATATTAACCTACTATTGTGTAACTCTCAAAAACTATATACGTTATCTGCCTATATATTTGTTTCAATCTTACTTATGTTGTTTATACTATATATTAAATAGGGCGTATGGGTGATAAGTGAATCGTAAGATTATGCTACTATATATACCTCTAATATTTCTACCCTTTAAATTACAGCGATAACATGCGCGCGCACCTATCTAACTTGCTAGTACTTATATATATCCTGTATTATCATATACTATATTAATCCTATATATATATATATATTTAATATAGTATATATATATATGAGTGGATAGTGAGGTAGTAAGTTTATACCTTGTCTAGTGTGATATGGGTATGTAAGACGTTATTTACAGTGATACGTGATCATGTGTATCATACAATAGGCTAAGGTTAGTTACGGAGACATACGAGTATATGTGTGTTGACATGTATATAGGTATATATATATTATAGTATGATAGTATATATGAGTATATATATATATATATTGTACATAGGTAGTTATATACTATTACATATATACTTATATATATATATATATATATATTATATATTATATTATTATATATATGTATATATATATACTATTATATATCATGTATATACTTATACTATATATATATATATATATATATATATATATATATATATATATATTACATATATATATAATATATATTATATTATTATACTTAATATATCAGTTCCCTGTGCTCTGCGCCTAGCATATTATATATAATCCAAATTCCATTATATATACTCACTTATATAATATATGTATATATGTATACATATATTGTAATACTATATATATTTATTATATAATTATCTTATATTAATATAGTTATATAATAATAAGTACTTATTTACTCATATTATTTATTATACATATATTCCTATTATATTATTATTATTACTTATATTTTCATCTTCTCATGATATACTCTCTTACTATTCTCTTTATAATGATATGTCGGGTATGTATTATATATCTATTTGTTGTGTTATATTAATGCGGGTAGTAGGTGATAGTTCTCTGTGTTATTTTATTTGTTATTTATAAGTTATAATATTTTATAATAGTATATGTATAGTTATGTATATGTGATGTGATGTAATTTATATTATTATATTATGTTGTTTTCTATGCTATTACGTATAGGTAGTAGTAGCGATGTAGTGGAGCTATACTACTTAAGTGAGTGAGGTGACTGTTGATGATGATGAGTTGTATAATGTATCTATAATATATAGGCATATATATATAGTATAAATATAGGGTGATAGGGTATAGTAGAGTAGTAGGGTAAGGTATATATATATTAGTAGTGTAGGGTATTATATTAGGTAGTAGCGTAGTAGTATTGGGGTAGGTACAGGGGTAGGGTAGGTAGGGGTATAGTATAGGTAGTATATATAGGGGTAGGGTAGTATGAGCTAGTGAGTATAGGTTTGTTAGGTAGTGGGTAGTACAGTAGTAGTAGTGGTAGTAGTAGTGATATAATAGTAGTTATATATATGGGGTAGTGAGAGTGATGTGAGTGGGTATAGTAGGTATATAGGGTAGGTGAGTAGGGTAGCAGCGAGGTGAGAGTTGAGGGTGATAGTATGGTAATATATAGTCTAAGTGTAAGTATATATGTATAGGAGGATAGCGGGTATAGTAGTAGTATACGCAGTGAGTGGCGAGCGTAGACGGAGCGAGCGACGATCACGCACACACACACGATACACACACACACACATCACTCACCACCACACACACGAGCGAGAGCGAGCGAAGAGCAGCGGGCGACCGCACGAGCGACACGGCACACACACAACACACACAGCACACAGCGCACATGTATACACAGCACCCAGACGAGCGATACGAGCGACGACACGAGCGACGAGCTGCACAGCGAGGACACACACACGACGGAGCAGCAGCACGACGACACACACACACTCATATTAAGTATATTATATATATACTATATAGTAGTACTATATATATATAGGGTGAGTTGGGGTGGTGGTGGTGTGTGGTGTGGGTGTTGTGATGTGTGTGCTGTGTGTGTGTGGTGCGTGTGTGTGTGTTGGTGTGTGGTGGGGTGTGTGTGGTATTGTGTGTATGTGTTGTGTGTGTGATGTGCGTGGGTGCGTATATATTACATATACAATAAATTTATAAGCATGTATACATGAATGTATCAACATTCCCCCATACCCTCCTTAATTCCTTCTTCCTTCAGATCCCCCCCCCTTCCACATTCCACCCCTCCACCGCACTTCTTTCCCCTTCCTTCAGATGCCCTGAGTGTGAATGATTTATCCTTCCTGCGGGGCAGACGACTGTGGTATTATATCCAGGCTGTGGCTGGTCATGGAAACTGGATCCTTCATAAGAATAGGATTGTTTGCAAACTTTCATGCTTAATGCTTATAGTATTTAGATATTCATCTATTCCATTCGTGCGTTTGGCTCGTTCTATTGCACTTTCATTTTTCTGTTTATTTGCTTGCATGAGTCTTAAGTAATTCTTCTGCTTGCGTAAGATTAGAATGAAATGAATTCATCTTTCTAATTATTATTATCATGTTTATCATAATTGATATCATTGTTTTGT
Source organism: Penaeus vannamei (assembly GCF_003789085.1). NCBI lineage: Eukaryota > Metazoa > Arthropoda > Malacostraca > Decapoda > Penaeidae > Penaeus > Penaeus vannamei. The sequence goes on from NW_020869491.1 coordinate 37,585, forward strand.
TTTCCATAATCATTATCATTGTGATCGTTACTGTATTTTTGCCATTATCATCAAAATAATTTGAATTCATTGGTGTTGTTTCCCTTACACGTAATCATTGTTGAACACATTATCATTATAATTTCTATTACTACCACTACTTTTACTACTACTACTACTACTACTACTACTACTACTACTACTACTACTATTACTACTACTACTACTACTACTATTATTACTATTACTACTACTATCATTATCATTATCATTGCTATCATCATCATTACCATTTCCTACTCCTCTTCTTCTTCGTTTATGCGCATTCACTTCTTTCCTTCTCGCATGTCTTTCCTCCTTTCGGTTCCACTGAATCCAGCGCCGAGTTCATCTATCTTTCAGCGACTCTTCGCATGCAATAGAACCTGACCTGATCAAAAAGTCCGTTGATATATTCCTCAGCAATTTCTCCATTTTTTACTTTTACAAAAGGCTGAGACGACAGGGCGAGACTGATCGTTGGACTAACCTTTATTTCCCTTTTCCTTGCCCTAATATTGTTCATTTTTAGTGCATTTATTAAGCTTTGAGGGAGATGGCGTGACTCTTTCATAGCCGTGGGAGATTTTCTTATTCTCACTCTAATATTGGCATCATGCAGTCATTCACAAGGTTCAAGTGGAATAGTTACCTTTGCGGTTCTGGCAACATTTGTTTACTTACTAATCATGTCAAGTGAACTGGGATTTTAGTCATGAACCGCAATCATCAGATGTACATTTAGATGTGAATGACAAAACGCTCTACCGCGTTGGGACAATAGTTAAAAGAATGGAAAGAATGCAAAATAAACCTATTCATTCAACCTATTTTGCATTAAGTGGTGTTTCTACCACATTAAAAAATAGAATGTACTAGCAAGCAAACACATTCGTGCATAAACACACACGCACTAAATAGTACATACTCTATAAGTTAAAACACATTAGTCGTATTCTTTCAAGCGCTTTACAGACATGACGAATCTTAAATGCACTAAACGTTAATCATGCATGCAACATATTTGTCTCTTTACGTTCCCAGCATTTGAGATATGAAACGAAAACTGGAATGTCACGACATACTACATGAGACTGAAGACTTGCTAAGTGATCGTGCATCGACTTCCATTGAGTAATGACAGCGTTGATTGGATTATGACGTCGTATCATGGCAGATCCATTCATTACCTGTGCAATTAGGCCCTGATTAGTTCTGTGGCTTAATCCCATGGTTTGGTGGGAAGGAAATGCAAATGAAATGCAATCTCATCGCTTCGTGTGCAGAATGTGGGTGTGTTTATGATCAAGCATTCGTGCACACACACGGCTCTTTACAAACACAAAAATGAACACATGCAAACACATACACAAACAAGCATACACGCATGCACGCACACGAACGCATACACACACATACACTCACACACACACACAAATACACACACATATACACACGCACACACATACCCCCCCATATATATATATATATATATATATATATATATATATATATATATATATATATATATATATATATATATATATATATATATATATATATATATATATATATATATATATATATATATATATATATATATTATATATATTATATATATATATATATATATATATATATATATATATATATATATATACATATACATTTCTATATCTATCTATATCTTTCTATATCTATTATCTATGTATCTATATCTATATATCTATCTATCTATCTATCTATCTATCTATCTATCTATCTATATAATAGATATATAATATAGATAGATATATAGATATATAACACACACCTCATTTTAATATTTGTATGTATAATGTATATATATATATATATATTATATATATATATATATATATATATATATATATATATATATATATATATATATATATATATATATATATATATATATATATATATATATATATATATATATATATATATATATATATATATATATATATATATATATATATATATATATATATATATATATATATATATTATATATATATGTATTATATATGTATTATGTATATATATATATATATATATATATATATATATATATATATATATATATATATATATATATATATATATATATATATATACATATATGTACAATTCATTTTAAATAATGACCAGGAATGAGAATAAAGTGTGTTGCATATTTCTTTCGTAAAAAACGTTCACATATATTACACATTATATAAGTGCCGAACCGATTTCCTCATTCCTAATTCTTCTTTAATGTGCATAATGATAACAGACCTTCCTGCGCATGCGCTTTGTTGCAGATGAGGATGGAGAAAGCAAGGAAGCGAGGAAGAAGCCGAAGAAAAGGGTGATAATGATGATGAGGCTGAAGGTGGTGAGGACCGGAAGAAGGGAAAGGAAACGGTCAGTAAGGACGAAGAGACGGAGACAAAAATGGCTGGAAATTTGACGAAGCAAGAAAAAAAGAAAACGTAAGGAATGGGAATTGTGAAAAAACCACGAAATAAATGGATAATGAAACGTAATAGAAAAATAAACAAGAAAGCAGATATAAAGAATCAGATAAAGAAGGGAAGGGGATAAGGAGAGAGAAAAGAAGTGTCAGGACAATTACGAGGAAATCCCGGGGCGAGTGCTTGGCAATGAGTGCACTTGAAACCATAAATTTCGTTAAGATGGCGAAAAGAAAAGGAAAAAGAAGACGCAAAAAGTCAGAAATAAGGTTTGCGAATTCAGTAAAATTTCGGAAATTTTCAGGTTTGCGAAACTACCGCATTTTTCTGTCCTCGGGAATTATGTAAGCTATAAATATCATCTGAAATTCAGTGCACTTTAAAGACAGGATTTTTGCTTCCGTTGAGAATTGTAACATGCACTTTGCAATTACCGAAATTATTTTTATTTTTATTTTTATCTTTTCTTCCCTATTCAATGAATAATGTATTTATTGAAATCATATATCTCTTTAGTCATAGATTATATCTTTAGGCATAGAAGTAAATGAATAAGTTAACAAACTGATTTTAAAAAATGCATAAACAAACATAATAAATCGAATCAGTAAGAAACAAAAACACGTATCTAACACAGAATAAAAACAAACATAAACCCATGTAAAACGACCTTCCTCTCTTCGGACAACAGCCGCGCCTCTTCCGTCCCGCCACAGAATAGTATTAACGCCGGACTATCTTTGTGGGACTATTTGCTCTGCCACTTGGGCTTTAGGCCTATTTTGTCGCATCGGCCTACTTGCTCTCAACCTTGAATGCATCGCCACATTAGCGCCCTCGTCCGCTCGTTGGGTCGGGGGCGGCTCGCCCTGCTGGCCTCCTGCCCGGCCCTCTTCTTGAACTTTGGTGTCGTTGCTATTATCATTGTTACTATTATTATTTGTATAATAATAATGATAATGATTATAATAATAATAATGATAATAATTATTATTGTTGTTGTTGTTATTATTATTAATATCATTATTATCATTATATATATATATATATATATATATATATATATATATATATATATATATATATATATATATATATATATATATATATATATTTATCTATTTATTTATTTATTTGTGTGTGTGTCTGTGTATGTGTGCATATATGTATATGTGTGTGGATTTACGTATGTATGTATGCATTTATATATATGTGTGCCTTATCTCATTTTATTATTCAATGTGAATTTGTGTGAAAAGAATAACCAATGAAGGGGATGTAATAGAATAACAAATTTGATTTACAAACTGATCTCCATCTCTCTCTTTCTCTCATCGTCAATATCATTTGCATTATTATTATTACTATAATCATTTCCATTAGTATCATTACTATTTTCATTACTGACGTTATAAATATTATCCTCATTGCTACTATTACTCCTACTTTTACTACTACATCTAGTACTATTACTGTTGCTGCAACAGTTACTCTTATTAGCAATGAAATCAACATTATTATCCTTATCATTATTATCATTATTAGTTTAAAAGTCCTAATTCCTACTTTCATGAATCTAATCTGTATGATTCTAATCGCTCTTGCTATTATTATGCTGATTATGTATTTGATAAATATCCGCATAACGAGTGTTGATATTTCATTTTTCGTCCCCTTCTATCTCCTAATCTTCTTCTTTTGCCTTTTATCACCTTCCATCTCCTCTCCCCCCTTTCTCCCTCCTTACATTCTCAGCCCAAGAAGTCCTTGATAGGATAGGATCTTAAAGCAGCGCACAAATTCCTTCCTCTTTCCCCCTAATGACCTTCTGGCCGCAACGCCGTTATCTTGGAGTCGCTGTGACATTCTCTGCTATCTACCACATGGACGCCTCTGCGCCTAGGTTGTATAGGGCGATGCTATCTGTGCCTCGCTCTCCTCCTCTCCCTAACTTATTTCCCGTCCCGTCCTCTCGTCTTCCTTTAACTGCTTTCTTCTTCTTTTCTCTCTCTCTTTCTCATCTTTTTTTAATGTGTGGGTCTTTTCTTGGTGAGTTTTTCTTATTCTCTCCCTCTCTTTTTCTTTCTACGTTCGTCTCTCTTGTTTTCACTGTCGTAGCACCTATTAGGCACCTATTAGGCCTATACTTTATTGCGAAAGAGGAAGGGCCTACACTTTAATCCGAAATAGGAAAACTACTAAATATGGGTTAAAAGAAACATTGAAAATATATTAATAGGGTACGGCTAGGTATCTTCAGACTAACGTTTTACATCTCTA
>NW_020869492.1:0-2500 GCF_003789085.1 Penaeus vannamei
CCACCCCACCCTCCCTCCCACACCCTCCCCCTTGTTATTCCCCCCCCCCGCCCCCCCTCCACCCACCCTCCCCCCCCCGCCCCCCCCCCCTCCCCCCCCCCCCCCGTCCCCCCCGCCCCCCCGCCTCCACCCTCCCTCCTTCCTCTCCCCCGCTCATTTCCCTCTTAATTTTCGCATATATTGTGGTATTTTTTTAATTATTATTACAGTGTTGGCAATTAACCAATTCTTCTTAGCATTTGTTAATTTGGAAATGATACAGTAATAATGAATAATAAATAGATAAAAGGAGTAAGTAAAATAAGATCAATGAGAGGTAATAAGAGGATAGGAATGGTAATTATGATGATAATGATAATGATGCTAATGATAAATATTATTAGCATTATATTTATCTTCTATTGGTTAGTTTCATTAATCATCGTTTTAATTCAGATTATATTCTGATGATATAAATGATATCAATATCAACAATTATGACAATAAATAGTAATAATATGATAATGAATTATCATCATTTTTTCATCATTATGATATTTATCATATTACTATTATTTCGATTATTATCATTATTATTATTGTTGTGTTGTTGATTGTTGTTGTTTGTTGTTGTTGTTATGATTTTATTTATTATTATATATTATATATGCATTATTATTATTATCTTATCAGATTATTTATAAGCATCATCTATCATTATCATCCTTATCACTTTTCATATATCATTTCTACCATTCTTTTCATCTTCATAATCTTTATTGTTGTTTCCTGTTGTTTATAATTATCCGTCAAAAATGATGATAATACGAAATAGAATATGATAATAGTTTAATTAACTAAATCATACTGACATTAATTATAGACAATAGTTATTATTCTATTCAGATTTATCATCTATATTTCGTTTATTACTCATGTCTCCATTGCTATCACTTTGTTCGTTACATCTTACTATATCATTATTATCAGCATTATCAATTGATTGCGATTATGTAATATTGTTTTATTAGCTTATCATATATAATGGCAATGATACCAAAAATGATCAGTTATTTTTATTGCTGTCATCTCTAGTGTCTTTACAGAAAATAAAAAACTTTCCTTCTCTTTCCTTCTTTCTCTTATGCAAAACGTTTTTTTTTTTCCAGGATTGAAAATTGAGAGAAAAAAATAATTGATGTCTTTTATATAAAAATTTACCGAATCCAATTTTTGTTGCGTTCACTCTCTCGGCATAGCGCTCTTTTGACCAATCCAACTCTAGTGATGGGAAAAAGACTGTGAACGTAATAGTGCTGAACGAACAGAAGCGCACGAAACGAACGTAAGGAGAGAACGTGGAGGAATGAAGAAGTCACACGCCCTTTGAGTTTCTACCAGAACATTATTATTTGAAAGTGAAGTGTATAGAGAATGCGCCTCAAATGGAAAAGAAAAGAAAGGAGAGAAAGAAAGAAAGAATATTAGAAGAACAACAGGATGTGATTAAAAAGTATATTCTTTACACACATACACAATATGTTTTCATATTGGTAATATATAGATAGATAGGGATGAATTATAGATATTAGATATGAGATATTATAGAATATATTTTTCGTTAGTTATACTTTATTAATATAGTATATATTATTAGAATATATATAAATATAGTATATAATATATATATTATATATATATATATAATATATATATAAAATATATATATCATAATATATGTGTTACATTTATATTATATAATATCTGTATTATAACTATATATATATATATATATATATATAAACATTCGTCTATACAATATATATTAATTAAGAATAGTATATATTTATATAATATATATGAATACATTATACATATCTATATTCTATATATATCATATAATATTTAAGGATATATAGATATATTATATAAATATAAATATATATATGAATACATTATACAATCTATCTATCCTCTCTCTCTCTCTCGTCTCTCTCCTCTTCTCTCTCTCCTTCTCCTTCTTCCTTAATATATATATATATATATAATTAATAATATTATATATATATATATAATTATGTGGTGGATGAGCAATAACCTGTTCACTGTGTGTGTGTGCGTGTCATGTGTATCTGTTAGGTATCACCAATTATGTGTGTGTGGGTGTGGTGAGCATAAATAACAGTTGTAATGTGTTAAATATTCACATCCTTGTGGATTCTTGGTTGTGTGTGTTGGGACGAGAAGAGAGAGAGAGAGAGACCGAGAGAGGCTTGTGTGTGATTCTGATGCTTGTAATGTGCTATGTATTTGTGTTAAGTGGTGTTGTGTGTGTAATCGGTGTTTGTTTGCAGTTGTAGTATATGCATCTACAATATATATTAATATTATATATATATAAATAATATTATATATATAATTATGGTATATTTATATATATATTATATAGTATATATATATTATTAATTTAATCTAATAGTTACTATTATATATATTTATAATTATATAATATAATATATGA
>NW_020869492.1:7500-15523 GCF_003789085.1 Penaeus vannamei
GTTGTTCACTCAATGTCGTGGACTAATGAGGTATGTAGGATAGTGGTATATGTATGTAGTTGGTATGTATTGTAGAATGTAGGTATATATGGTATCTGTATGTATGAGTATTGTATTGATTACATATTGGTTATGTGTAAATGTATTGTATGTTAGTACTGGTACTCGCTCATGTATTATCAACGCTGTATCACTATAATCAGTACGTGTCATCGCAGAAAAAAACTATACTTTTATATATATATATATATCCGTAATATAATAATCCTATTCACTTAGTTACTGTTATTTGTTATATATTTCTTATTTCTTTACTTGTTATGTTTATTCTTCATTTTAGTCGATTTATTCTTATCTCTATATACTTATGCATTCATATTTCTAGCTCCGCACTCGAGAAATGACGCATGTTAGTCATTTAAAGCATAAATAAGCGCAGAGTGCACGAATGCCATACATGCCAAAATTACCATCTCAGCTCACGAGCAACACACACACGAGGCCACACATTATACTACGACCGATCAAGATATATCAAGATATACCCTGCATCTGGACGCCTCGGCGACTTGAATTTTCTACAAAGCTTTATTGCGATTCAATTGCTACGGTACGAGTGTGTTGCCAGCGTAATTTCCTGCTGAGGTATTTCAAGTCTCTGAGATTAGATCCTTCCTTCCCACGTAAAACGCCTGAAGGAGTGCAAGAGATTGCGCACTCTCTCACAAAAACTCATTCGCGCACTCGTAGAGAAGAATTCAGGTATCATAGTATATATATATATATATACGTGTCTTATAGCCGTAAAATTTACCTATAACTTACCTAGGTATATAGTATCTATTATTTGTAATAGTACTATATGTTCACTGTATATATATAGTATGGTATAGACTATATGGTTATATATATATATATATATATATATAGTATATACACATATTTATGTTATATATGTACACTACACACATTTACACACACACACACACACACACACACGACAACACACACACACACACACACACGACCAGCACAGCAGAGCGAGCACACACACACAGCCAACAATAAAGAAAAATAAACGAAGAAGTAAACATATAAAATATTATATTGAGTATATAGTATTGTTAAAAACGATAAAAGAATAAAAGTAGTAGAAAAATACACAGTTGTGAAGTGTATGTTAATACTCGAGTAAGAAGTATGAGAGTGAAAAATATGATGTGAATAACAGTGAGGAAGGTTGTTGTGTAAGCCTCAATCTGAATCGTTGTGCTCGACGCTTATGTTTGTGTTGGAATGTGGTTTTTTTTTTTTTTTTTGTGTTGCCTGTGTGTGTGTGTGTGGCTGTGGTGTGTGGTGTGTTGTGGTCGTTTTGCTCGTCGTTCTTCGTGGTATTACAGTTATATATATATGTTATAATAGGCGATATAGGGTATTTATATATATTGCAGTATATATTTATTATCACTGAGATATAGTATGAGGGGTATAATAGGTAGTGTATCAGGGGAGGGGGTGAAGTGAAGGATAGGTAAGACTTTATATGAATAAAATTACGGGACGGCCCGATATTAATGAATTTATAGTCGTTTGAGTACCTCCAGCTTTCACTAGAAGCGTACGTACTCCCAGTGATAACGGGGATAGTAAAATGGCTGTGATATAGTTCTTAAGTGGTCATTCATATTAGTTTATAGTATGTATATGATGAGCCCCACACACACCTCTTCTCCTTCTGTCTCCTCTTCTCATCCAATTCTTAGTGATTCCCCTCATCCTCACGTATTCTATCTTCTAATTGCACCCGTCAGTGCTTGTCACTAGCTAGCCGCCTCGAGGCTCCCAGATGTTAGCATGAGTCCCGTTCCCCCCCACCGACGCCCCACCTCCCGCCCGAAGCAGCTTCTCGCCTCAGAGCCCGCTGAGGAGTCGCGCGCGAGGGAGCGAGTCCAAGCCGGGCGTTGAAACCGTGTCCGCACCGCCACGCCAGAGGCCGCCGCCATCTCCGCTTCTCGCTGTCTGACTCTTCGTTGCTGCATGCGCGAGAGAGCGGTGCCGAGACATAGCCTGCCACCGCGGGATTCCTCCCTGCCAAGTGTGTTGAGCTCTCTCTCCAGAGGGTCCGTCTCTGGTGTTAGGCCTAATATATCGGCGATTTATTTATTTATGTATCTTTTATTTAATTTATATTTATTTATTATTTATCTTTATTTATTTATTTATTTATTTATTTATTAATTGTGAAAGACACTCCCGTTACGCCCATTTTTATTTACAGTGAGCACTGTACCCTGCCATTTTCGTTATTAGAGTCGGTACCTAATTTGGCACAGTACACGCTCATGTAAAACCTTTGCAGTGTATTATGCAATACGCTCTCCATATGTTTATGATATAACTTCTCTTTATTAATAGTTTATTGCATTTTTTTTTTTTCTATTCAGTGTATATGAAAGCTCTTTGTATTATGTTCACATTGGATAATCTTTTTTTATATTTTATTTTTATATTAGTGCAAATATTATCCCTTTTGGATTTGGCAAAAAATTCTCTACGCAGTATTTTTTAACCTTTCGGGATTTGGGCAAAAAAATTCACTCACGCAGGATTTTAAAGTCCAATACGCATTCGCAGGCCTTCTTCGCCCCCCCCCCCCCCCCCCCCACGTTCAGCACCGCACACGACCCCAGCCCTTCTTCACCCGTAGAGAAGGCATCACCGCTCCAGGCGCCCCTCCTTATATCTATACGTAAATAATACACCAGTCCCCTCTACCTACTTATACTACTTTTATACGAGTGATATATACCTCATAATATCTCGCAAGTACTCCTCATCAATTAACTAAAAATATGGTCTTAATATTATTATACAAATATAATATAAAAGTTAAAAACAGCTAAACTTGAAAGCCGATTCCCTCAGTACAAAAATTCTTTACTTAAACCTCCCTCCCTGTCAAAAGCCTTCACCCCAACCCACTCCCCCACCCCACCCCAGATAAAAGCGAGAGGTCAATTGACCCATCTTCGAGCGCCCTCACATCCCTGACATCCGCATCTCTATCTCATCCTCGTTGCCGTCGACCGCCCCCATCCCCACGAGGCGGGGCGCTAACCGGGACGCACCACACGCCACTCATCGTGTCTATCCGAGAGCTGTGTGCGGAAGCCTCTCTCAGTCCCAAAGATGACTAAATAACAAAGGGCATAAGGCGACGGCCAGGAAGACTGAAAAGATCTACAGTCTCGACCTTCTGGCCTCCGAGAAGATTTTTTGTGTATTTTTGTCTTTTTTTTTTTGACTGGGGGTTGGCGGGCAGCGGGGAGTTGCGGGCTGTGGGGTGTTTTATAATTATATTTTCTTTCGTTCTATTCTTTTTCTTTCTTTTTCTCTTTCTTTCTTTCTTGTTCTGGTCTTATCTTCTCTTATTTCGTATTTTTGCTTTCTCTTCTGGTTTTCTGTCTTCCGGCTCTTCACTTCTCTGTCTGAGAATCGCTATTGACGGAGATTCTTAAATGGTAATACGTCACGTATCTTTATGTCCTTTCTTTATTTCTTCTTTCTCTTGGTGCGTACTCCTCCTTCCTTTCTCTCTCTCTTCTCCCTCTCCTCTCTCTCTGCTCGGTCTCTCTCTCCCTCTTCGATGCTCTATCCTCTTCTTCCTACTCTCTCTCTCTCTCTCTCTCTCTCCTCGTTTCTCAGCGTGCACGCCCCCCCTCTCTCTGCGTTCTCTCTCTCTGCTCTTCTCTCCTCTCTCTCTTCTCTCTCTCTACTCTTCTCGTTCATCTCTATCTCTCTACTCCTCTCTCTTCGCATCTCCTCCTCCTGCTCGACCCCCCGCTCGTCGTCTCTGCGCTCTGCCGGAGGAACCCACTGACTCCCGCCCCTCTCCATCCCTCTCCCTGCCCCTCTCCCCTCCCTCTCTCCCCTCTCCCCCTCCCTATCACTCCCTCCTGTCTGGTACCCTCCCCCCACCAACTCCCTCTCCCCCCTATCCCTCCTCTGTGTATGTACCCTCCCCCACCGACTCCACGCCACCCCCTATCCCTCCTCCTGTCTAGTACCCTCCCGTCCCCACCACTCCCCTCTCCCCTATCCCTCCCTCCTGTCTAAGTACCCTCCCGTCCCCACCAAATCCCCTCTCCCCCCTATCCTCCCTCCTGTCTAGTACCCCGTCCCGTCCCCACCTACTCCCCCTCCCCCCCTATCCCTCCTCCTGTCTAGTACCCTCCCCCCACCCTCCACGCCCACCCCCACCCCCTCTCCCCGCCCATGCAGCCGCCCAATCCCCAGCCTTCAGCGTCGTGAGGAAGGAGAAGGATCTAACGCTTGATTATTTTTGGTGGGCGTGGGGGGGGGGTGATTGGGTGAAAGGGGGGGGGGATTGGAGAGGGATTGGGGGGGTTTTGTCTCCGGTGATTGGTAGGTAGTTGTTGGAAAGGCTGTGGGGGTTCACGGCGAGGTTTCCTTTGCATTCACACGGGGGACACACGCACGCACGCACGCACGCACAGTCGTACTCAGCCGTACTCAGCGCTGACCAGGGATGAATACAAGCTTCTTTGTCTCTATTTTTTCTTGAGAGAGAGAGAGAGAGAGAGAGAGAGAGAGAGAGAGAGAGAGATAGAGCGAGTGAGCGATCGAATGAGGGAGAAGTAAGAGAGGAAAGAGAGGTTAGCATGTGTGTGTGGTGGTGCGCGCGTGTGTGTGTGTGTGTGTAAATGTATGTATGTACGTACGTAATCGCCTCCGAAATCGAAACGGATATTTCACAAACCGAATCAGCGCCGCCATCCCGCAAAGCCCCTGAACTGCTGCCACCGCTGAGCTCACCGTGGAACCCCGCGAATCGAACCGGATGGAACGAACTTTTGGTTCCAGGAACTCCCGCGGGTTATTTACTCTCGCACGCGCCGACACTCGCACATGTACACGCGCGCACATGTAACAACATATGTACACGCGCGCATGGTCATGCACAGTACACCACATGTACACAAGCGCATATGTACACAAGCGCACATGTGCGCAGCGCATATGTACATATGTAGCGCATACATGTACACAAGCGCACATGTACACAAGCGCATATGTACACAGGCACACAAACGCACATGTACACGCGCGCACATGCACAGCACAGGTACACACGCGCTTAGTGGGAAGTTCTTGTTATTGAATATGTTTCAAGGAAATTGATAAGGTGAGAGGGAGGAGAAAGAGGAGAGAGAGAGACAGAGACAGAGACAGAGACAGAGACAGAGAAGGCAGACAGACACAGACAAACAGACACAGAGAGAATCCCGGACCCTATCAAGAAAGAAACAGAATCCGACCAGAGAAAAAGAAAAAGAAAATATAAGAAAGGGGGGGAGGAAAAATCCGATTATAGGAAGAGGGACACACACCATGACTTGGCCGAGAGTTCTCCCCCCCCCCCTCCCCCCCCCTCCCTGCGTGTCATAGTAGGTCATTGAAAGATCAAGATGCCCGGAGCGTTTGTATTGGGCCCCGTGAATACAGATGAGGATGCTGATCGTCATCTGCGAGCTGGGGGAGGAGGGGTGGGGGAGAGGAGGGAGGGGGTGGGGGAGGCGTTTTCTTTTGGGGGAAGGGGGTGGGGAGAGGCGCGTTTCTTTTTGGGGGAAGGGTGGGAGAGGCGTTTCTTTTGGGGGGAAGGGGTGGGGAGAGGGAGGGGAGGGGGGAGAGGCTGGGGGAGGGTGTGTTTCTTTTGGGGGAGGGCTGGGGAGAGGGATGGGAGGCGTTTCTTGTGGAGAGTGTGTGGAGAGAGGATTGGGGAGGGGTGTTTCTTTTGGGGGGAAGGGGTGGGAGGAGATGGGGTGTTTCTTTTGGAGGAGAGGGGTGGGGAGAGGCGTTTCTTTTTGGGGGGAAGGGTGGGGGAGAGAGGGATGGGAGGGTGTTTCTTTTGGGTAAGGGGTGGAGAGTGGAGAGGGATGGAGGGTGGGAAGAGGCGAGGGGTTGTTTCTTTTGGGGAAGAGGTGGGAGAGGGGAGAGGGATGGGGGGGTGTTTCTTTGTGGAGAGGAGGATGGGGGTTCTTTTGAGCGGGAGAGAGTGAGGAGGAGGGAGAGGGATGGAGGAGAGGGCGTTTCTTTTGGGGGGAGGGCGTGGGAGAGAGGGCATGGGGGAGGGGTGTTTTCTTTTGAGGGGGAAGGCGGGTGGGGAGAGGGATTGGTGGGGAGGTTTGTTTCTTTTGGGGGGAGGGGTGGAAGGGAGGATGGGGGGAGGCGTTTCTTTTTTTTTGGGGGGGGCGACGAGGATGGCAAAGAATTAATCCTATCTTCCCACCCCCCACCCCAGCCCCAGCCCCGTGGCGCTGGGTACTTCCCAGTTCTTCATGAGTGATAAGGGGAAACAAAAGCAGTAATTTCCATCTCTTCTCTTCTTTTCTCTCTCTCTCTCTCTCTCTCTTCTCTCTCTCTCTTCTCTCTCCTCTCTCTCTCTCTCTCTCTCACTCACTCACTCTCTCTTCTCTCGTCTCTCCTCTCTCTCTCTCTCTTCTCTCTCTCTCTCTCTCTCTCTCTCGTTTCATGGGGTAATTCATACGTACACACACCACACACACACACACAACAAACCACACACACACACAACACACACACAACACATACACACACACACACACACACACACACACACCAACAACACAACACACCACACACACACACACACACACACAACATTTATTATTATTTGTTTGTTTTATGTATATACATATATGCATATGTGTGTATGTATTGTATGTATGTATGTATACTGTATGTATGTACACGTGATGCAATTGATATATTGCTATTTCTTACCCGGCTCTTCCTTGTTTATGGGTTTATTGCTGAAGAAACAGAATTGCTAGAAAGAGTGAGAGGCAGATTGCGACGAGGAGGATTGTGGGGGAAGGCTGGATCAGGAGCAACTCGGGGAGGTTGTCATGTGTCGTGGTCTCTGATTCTATTTTAGGAAAAAAAAGCCGTGGGGGTATTTTGATGACGTCACAAAAGTCACGGATTGCTTGGTGAATTATAGGTCGATCATTTTGGTTTCTTTCTCAAAATTTTTTTAAAAAAAGGATTTAGAATAATGATTTTAATTATTAAATGATTTTAATTTATTAATGATTAGAATAATGATTCCTTTAATTTATAATGATTTAATATTCTAGAATAATGATTTTAATGGTTATGTTTTCAGAACAATCCATCAAAATCCCAGCGACGCCATGGCACCACCTCGAGTTGGCTACTGATCTAGCCTTTCCAAAACAGACGCATGACACTCCTCGAGTTCCTATGATCTAGCCTTTCAAAAACAGACGCCATGGACACCTCCTCGAGTTGCTACTATCTAAGCCTTTCAAAAACAGACGCCATGACACCTCCCTCGAGTTGCTACTGATTCTCAGCCTTTTCAAAACAGGACGCCATGACACCTCCTCGGAGTTGCTACTGATCTAGCCTTTCAAAACAGACGCCTTGACCAACTCCCTCGAGTTGCTACTTGATTTATAGCCTTCCCGAGTAATTGATTTGTTTGAAGTTGTAAAAGTGGCTCTAAGTGACCCTTGACGAGATTCTGATGGTGTGAAGTTGTTTGTTGTTTGTTAAGAGGAAGTGGTAGAAGCGTCGTAGATTTATCTGTTGTGTGCTTTGTTTGTTTGTTCTATTTTTCATCCATGGTGTAATTTTTTGTTATTGTTTTTGTAACATTAAATTATGGTTGTGGTAATGATATGAGGGATATTTTTGGCCTTATCTTTTTTTTTTCATTTTTATCTTTCATACCTAGCTTCCTCTTCATCTTCATCTTTATTTTCATTTTCATTTCTATATTCTCTCCTCATCAGCAGCATCACCATCAGTAATGTTTTAATTATCTTTTTTTTACATTTCCTTCTTTCATCCTTTGCGTTGTAAATGTGTCACTGATTTTCTATTGTTAGATTGCATTTTCAAATCTCTATTTCCTCTCTTTCCTCCTTTCTCTCCTCTTCCTCCTTCTCTCCTC
>NW_020869492.1:36890-41890 GCF_003789085.1 Penaeus vannamei
AAAGAAAGACAAAGATGTTAAGATTAATCGTGTCTTATTATTTTAAGATTTTGTATATTCTCTCAATGTGTATTATGTATGCTTCTTTTGCAATTCGCGTTCGTGTTGATTTGACATTATTATATCTTTATTATATTATTTATCATCATATTGTTGTCTCTCTCTTTCCTTCCCTCCCTTTCTCCTCCTCCCTTCT
The DNA here is from genome assembly GCF_003789085.1 of Penaeus vannamei. Classification (NCBI taxonomy): domain Eukaryota; kingdom Metazoa; phylum Arthropoda; class Malacostraca; order Decapoda; family Penaeidae; genus Penaeus; species Penaeus vannamei. Next base: position 37,087 of record NW_020869492.1, read on the forward strand.
TTCTCTCTCTCTCCCTCCCCCATCCCTTTCTCTCTGCCTTCCTCCCTCATTTCTATCTCTCCCTCCCTCCCTCCCTCCCTCTCTCTCTCTCCTCCCCCTCTCTCCCTTCCCCTCCTCCCTCTCCCTCTCCCTCCCTCTCCCCCTCCCTCTCCTCCCCCTCTCAATCCACAAGACACTAAATCACAATAATAAATCTCTCCCTCAGCCCTTACCATCATCACCACCATCACCACCACCATGATACATCGGCGTGGGACCATAAGCCACTTCATTTAAGTACATTAACTAATCTATTTTAATGCAAGAGGGTGCAATGGTAGAGTGGAACCCGCTTGTAATTACGAACGCGAGCAGGAAAAGAAAGGAGAGAGAGAGAGAGAGAGAGTGATGAGAGGGAGAGAGAGAGAGAGGGAGGATGAGGAAGAGGCGAGGAGAGAGGAGGATGGAAGGGGGAGAGGAGAGAGCGAGAGAGAGAGGAGGAGAGGGGGAGGAGAGAGCGAGAGAGAGAGGAAGGGGGAGGTGGGGGAGGAGAGAGCGAGAAGAAGAGGAAGGGGGAGTGGCCGAGGAGAGCGGGGAGGTGGGGGAGGAGACGAGAGAGAGATGAGGAGGATGGGGGAGATGCGAGGCGAGGAGGGGGGAGTGGAGGATGAGGGGAGGGGAGGGGGATGGGGAGAAGGAGGAGAGGGGAGAGGAGGACGATGGGGAGGAGAGGAAGCAGGGGAAGGATAAAAGAGGAAGGGAGGAAAATAGGAGAAGAAAGATAAAAGGGGAACTGATATGTCCTCAACCGACAGAAAGGAGGAAGAGGAGAGAATTAAGAAGGGAAAAGAAAAAGAGGGGAAGGGAGAGAGATAGAATAAGGAAGAGAAAGAATGAGAGGACAGAAGGAGGAAGGGGAGAAGGAAGGCGAAAGGGAAAGAAGAAGGAGAGGAAAGGAGGAAGGGGAGAAGGAAGACGAAAGGGAAAGGAGGAGGAGAGGAAAGGATAAAAAGGGGAAAAGAGGGAGATATGAAAAGGAGGGAAAAGGGGAGATGAGGGGATGAAAGAAGGAAGGGGAGAAGAACGAAGAGAGGAGAAGAGGAAATGGACAAAGGGTGGAAGGAGGGGAAAGAGGATAAGAAGGGGAGCGAAGAGGTGAGAAGAGGGGAAGAGGATGTGATAGAAAGAAGGGATAATGACATGAAATAAGGGATTTGGAAAGAGGGGAGTAAAGAGGAGGAAGGAAAGAAGGAGGACGAAGGGGGAAGAACGAAAGAGGAAGGATGAGTAGGAGAAAGAACAGGAAAAAATGAGAATGAGAAGGACGAAAAGGGAAGAAAATGGAATAGAAAGAGAAGAGGAGATATAGAGAGGAAAGAGGGTGTAAAAAACGTCAATTGGATGAAGGGGAAGAGGAGAGAAACGGAGGAAGAAGGAACTGGAGAAAAGCTGTTTCATTTCTCTCTATCCACGCACTTCCATGGAGAGAGAAAGACGCAAATAGATAAATAAATAGAGAATTAGATAGACAGATAGACAGAGAGAAAGATAGAAAAAGAGGGAGAGATAGGGAGAGAGAAAGAGAGATAGAATAACGAGAGGAAGAGATGAAAAGAAGGAGAAAAAAGAAAAAGAGATAGAGAATAAAAATAAAAATATAAAGAGAAAAAACAAGAAGAAATGATAAAAAAGGAAGACACAAATAAAGACCGAATAAAGAAGAGAGAAAATGAGGCGACACACACCACAACACACAGAGAGAGAGAGAGAGAGAGAAGAGAGAGAGAGAGAGAGAGGAGAGAGAGAGAGAGAGAGGAGAGAGAGAGAGAGAGAGAGAGAGAGAGAGAGAGAGAGAGAGAGAGAAGACGAGAGAGAGAGAGAGAGAGAGAGAGAGAGAGAGAGAGAGAGAGAAGAGAGAGAGAGAAGAGAAGAGAGAGAGAGAGAAGAGAGAGAGAGAGAGAGAGAGAGAGAGAAGAGAGAGGAGAGAGAAGAGAGAGAGAGAAGAGAGAGAGAGGAGAGAGGAGAGAGAGAGAGGAGCAGAGATAGAGAGGGAGAGAGAGAAGAGAGAGAAAGAGAGAGAGAGAGAGAGAGAGAGAGAGAGAGCGAAGAGGAGAGAGAGAGAGAGCGAGAGAGAGAGAGAAAGAGACAGAGACAGAGACGAGAGAGAGACGAAGAGAAATGAAAAAAGAAAGAAAAGAGAAAGAAAGAGACCGAGCAGACGAAAACCGAGAGACCGTAAAACAGCAGAGAGAGAGAGAAAGAAAAAGAAAGAAAAGAGAGACAATTACAACACATGCTACCTCCACTTCGGCTACGTGGCTGTCTGCCGTCAACAGGTTCCGGCGTGGAAGCTGTCTGTCTCCCTGTCTGTCTGTCTGTCTGTCCTGTCTGTTCTGTCCGCCTCTCTCCTCTAGGCAGGCGAGCTGGTGGCTGTTGCGTGCTGGCTTGTCCGCCCTCTTTCTTTGTCAGGACCTTTGTTCCTGGGTCCTTACGTCTGTGGGATTTGGTTTTGTGGTTGGCGTGTTGGTTGTTGTGTTTTGTTTGTTTTGTGTGATTGTGGTTTGAGTGTGTTGTGTTTGGTTCGTTTATTGTGTTTGTTTGTTTGTTTTGTGTGTGTTGTGTTTTTTGTTTTGTTTGTGTGTTTTTGTATATGTTTCTTGTTTAAATTTGTGTGTTTGTATATGTTTTTTGTTTATTTGTGTGTGTATGTCTGTATGTGTATGTTTGTGTATGCATGTGTATGTGTGTCTGTATGTGCATGTGTGTATGTACATGTGTGAGTGTTTGTGTGTTCCCCCTCCTCTCTCTCTCTTTTTCTATCTCTCTCTCCTCTCCTCTCTCTCTCTCCCATCCTCCTCTCATTCCGCTCTCCATCCGGAAGTGACGTCATCAGCGCAAGGATATTGGCGTATCAAACTAATTTTTGAATATTTAAAGGACTTTTGCCTCTGAATGGACTTTTGGGAACTTTTGAAAATAAAATGCAAGAAAATAAAAGGAGAGAGAAGGAATTAAGGAAGGAGAAAGAGAGAGAGAAAAGGAAAGAAAAGTTCGTATCGTTACGGCAATGGATGCGAATGCGATGGTAGAGCCACGACTTCGGATTAAAATGTTCGTATTTTCTTTAATAACAATAAATTTTTTAATTTGGCTAGAGTATGCAAATATTTATCATCTTTATGATTAAATTACTATTGATTACTATTTCTATTATCATTATTATTGTTATCATTATCATTATTGTTATTATCATCATTATCATAATTATTACCCTTTTTATCATTATTGTTATGATGATAATAATGTTGATAATTATCATTATCATCACCATCATTATCATCATTACCATCATCATCATCATTATTACAATTATCATTATTAGTATTACCTATTATATTCATTTACGCATTACTGGTCATTACCATTATTACTATTACTAATATTATCATCATTATCATTATTATCATTATAGTAAGAAGGGAGGGAGAGAGGGAGGAAATAATGGAGGAAAGGGGGAAGTAGAGAGAGAAAGAGAGGGAAAAGAGAGAACGAGATAAGAACAGAAAGAAACAAAGAAAAGCAAAGATTAACAAACATGCAGAAAAAATACACGTGGATGTATGCACATTTATATTATTTAATTACATACATCTTTAAATGAATAAATTTATTCATCCATGCATAAATACATACACCCATATATACACTACGAAAGACATCCATCCATCCATCCATTCCATTCATCCATCTTATCCGTTTATCCACATCTATACTTCTTTTCATCCATCTATCTATTCATTCATCCGTCTACCGTTCATACCACTATCTACTTTCATCCCATCCATCTATCCCCACCATCTTCATTCATCATCCATCTATCCTTTCATCCACCCATCTATACATTCTTTCTCCATTCATCATCCATCTATCATACCATCTAACCATTCTTCATCCATCCGTCTATTCATCCATCCGTCTATCCATTCATCCATCCATCCATTCATCCACCTCATCCATCCATCCATCCATCCGCCACAACCTTCTTTAAAGAAAAAAAAAAAAAAAAAGAAAATAAAAGTATTGGTTTCTAATACTGTGATATATCGTGAGTTACACTGAAGTCTTCACATAAACTTCGGATTATCACCAATATTGAAAACGGGAAATAGAATAAGTTACAGGGTAAACTATGAAAAAAGGAAAAGAAATGTGGAAGTGTGAACCTATTTCTGTTTTTTTTGTTTTTTGTTTTCTTTATATATTATTCATTTATTATTAGATTTCTCTTTCTTGTTGGTATTTTCATTGTTGTTTCTGTTACTGTTGTATTTATTGTTATATCCTTATTACTTTTAATATTAGCATAATTGTTATTACTACCATTATTATATACCATTACTATTATTATTATCTTCATCATCATTACTATTATCATTATTATTATCATTGTGATTGTTCTTATCATTATTATTAATAATTAATCATCATTATCATCATTGTTAATAATTACGCATTATCATTACTATACTGCTAATTTATAATTATTATTGTTTCTATCTTCATCATTATAATCATGATTGTCATTATTAAGACTATTATCATCATAATACTCATAATTATTATTATTATTACTACTGCCAGCATTGATATTATTATAATCATCATTATTATTGCTATTATTATTATTGTTATTATTATTATTATCAGTATTATAATCTTCATTATCATTGTCACTGTTATTGTTATTATCATAATTATCTTTTTTATTATCATCATTATCATTACTATTGTTATTATTACATCTATAGTTTTCATCAATCATCAT
>NW_020869492.1:44390-49759 GCF_003789085.1 Penaeus vannamei
TCTGGGAGGGGAGGGGAGGGGACGAAAGAGGAGAAGAGTAAGAGAGGAGGTGGGAGGCAAACGAAGGGAGGGTAGAAGGGAGGAGGCTAGGGGGAGAGAAGCAAATAAGTAACGGAGGGAAGGGGCGGGAGGGAGGGAGGAGGAAGAAAGGGAGAAGAAAGGGGAGGGAAGGGAGGGGAAGGGGAGGGAGAGAGGGAAAGGGAGAAGGGAGAGAGAAGAGAGACTGGATGAGAGAGAATACATTAAAGAACAAGAGAATTTTTTATATTTTTCATATAAATCTTTCCCACATCGAATCCATCTTACCGCGTTGCAAAAATTAATTTTTAAATACCAAATATTACCCTTGGCCCCTCGAGTTGCAGTATCATTATCTATTTGTTACTGATCTAATATTTTCTCAGGATAATTATCTTTCTTATTTAAACAATCTTGGTAATAATTACTGGATACAAACATTACTATGATTGCTTAATTGGTTGGTTATTTGATGATTAGTAGATAGATAAGGGGTGATAGTTAATAGATAGAATAGATAGAGAGGGAGAAATGATGGAAATGAGAAAGCGTGAAAGAGAGAGAGAGAAGAGAGAGAGAGCGAGAGAGAGAGAGAGAGAGAGAGCAGAGAGAGAGAGAGAGAGGAGAGGGAGAGAGAAGAGAGCGAGAAGAAAGAGAGAGATAGAGAAGAGAGAGACAGAGAGACAGAGAGACAGAGAGAGAGAGAGAGAGAGAGAGAGAGAGAGAGAGAGAGAGAGAGAGAGGAGAGAGAGCGAGAGAGAGAGAGGAGGAGAGAAGAGGAGAGGAGAGAGAGGAGAGAAAGAGGAGAGAAACAGAAAGAGAGAGAGAGAGAGAGAGAGAGAAAGAGAGAGAGAGAGAGGCGCCCCAGGTGGGAGGGAGCGAAGAGAGAGAATAAAGATGAGAGACATAACAGAAGAGAGAGAGGAGAGGCGAGAGAGCAGAGGAGGGAGGAGAGGAGGAGAGAGAAGTGGAGGAGGGCAGAGAAGAGAGGGGAAATGGACAGGAGAAAGAGGGAGAGAGAGAGAGAGATGAGAAAGAGAGAGAGAGAGAGAGAGAGACGAGAGAGCAGAGAGAGAGAGGAGAGAGAGAGAGAGGAAATAAAAATACGATGGACCTCGTGGGAAACTCAAGTATCGCCAACCTTCCCTCCCGAGACGCAGTGTTGCCAATGACCTTGCAAATGTCGAGAGGAAATTCAACACGAAATAAATAAAACTACATGAAATAAAGGCAAGAAAAAAGGAATAGAGAAATACATCAGGTTTGGAAGCGTTGGAAAGTTGTGTAACCAGTTGAGAAATCGTATTAACTGTTCGTGGAAATGAAAGAACTAAAATATTTTCAAAACGGTTTGTAAAATGCTTTATTCATTTTGGTAATTCTATCTATTTATCGAGATTTCGTATGAGCATTTCGAGCGTCACACTGGTTTTAATAGAAATAAAAAATCCATGAGACAAAACAAAAGGTCCCTTTTAAAACAACAATCGATACCTCTAAAATATCAACCACGTGGTCCACATTTGCAATCCTCTCTCACCTTCTCCTCCCACCCCCGTTCCTCCCTTCTTCTTCATCTAAACTAGTTTATGATGAACGAAACATAAAGGAAAATAGAAGCGAAAGAAGAAAAAAAGAGATGTGATCGAGGTTATGATAAGCGAATGATGCTTTGGGTATCGTTCGAAGGCAATTTGGAAACAATATTGGAACAATCATTTTGGCGGGCTTTTTTAAAACCTTTCTTTTGGCTTCTTCAATAAACGTTTTTTTCTTTTTTTGGGGGGGGCTTGATTATTTTGGGGATTGTCTAATTTTCAGGATTAAGGTGTCTTTTTTTTGTAAAACGGTTTATGACAATATTTGTATTGATTATGTGTATTTACACACATCATCTCTCCCTCTCTCTCATTCTTTCCCTCTCCCTCTCCATTTCTTTCCTCTCACTCCCCATCTATCTATCTCATCGTTGTGTAATTTTTAGCTTTTGTTTTTGTCTATTAAGCACATACGCACACACACACAAACACACACATGCACATACACACACAAACAAAAACACGCACTCATGCATGCACACACGAACGCTCGCTCACACACATACACACGCGCGCGCACGCACCTTTTCCCTCGTAAATTGACCGCGTGTTCCTATCTAAACTCTCTATTATGAATAGGAATACGAATAAAGCCCCGTCACGCTAGATTAATTTTAGACAAAAGCCCCCTTTCCCATTTTCCCAATACCGGCACATACACCAGCGGTCACCAGCATTATTAAAAGTACTCACTATTGTCATCAGAACGTGAAAATTGCAATATTGTCCAGCGTGGAATATTAGCAAAAGGAAATTAGGCTCGTATTGTTCGTGATCAATTCGCTGCTCTCCCATTGGCCGAGAGCGCGCGTGACGTCACTCCGGCGGGAAATTCAAGTGCGAGTGAGTGGCCGCCGAGGGTCATTAGCCAAGTGGCCGCCACAGAGGGAGGACCGCGGACTGCGACGCCATGCCCGATGCTCTGAGAGATTCGTGAATAGGTTGAATATTCTGATTGGAAATGAGGGAATAGGGGAAATCAGGGGACAAATCTGATGGTACGATTTTTTTCTTCAACTTTTTTCTTTATTTTTTTTTCCTCCGTATTAGGCTCTCTTTTTCTTTTCCGTGTTATGTTTATTAATTTTTCTTTTGTTTCGTACACTGTTTTCCTTTCTCTCTTTCATTTCTTTCTCTATCTCACCCTTCCTCTCTTTCTTTTTTTCTTCTTTCGCCTTCTACCCACCCCTATCTCTTTCTTTTTCTCCTTCCCCCTTTCTTTTTGTTCTTTTTCCCAGCTTTCTCTTCCTCTTTCTACAAACCTCTGTCTTTCTCCCCACTTCTCTCTCTTCTTTCTCCCCACCTCTCTCTCTCTCTGTCTCTTCTCTCCCTTCTCTTTGTCTCTCTCTCTCTCTTCTCTTCTCCCAACCTTTCTCTCTCTCTCTCTGTCTCTCTCTGTCTGTCTGTCTGTCGTCTGTCTGTCTGTCTGTCTCTCTCTCTCTCTCTCTCTCTCTCTCTCTCTCTCTCTTCTCGTAATATATATATATATATATGATAATATATATATATATATATATATATATATATATACTTATATATACATATATATATGTGTGTGGGTGTGTGTGTGTGTGTGTGTACTTGTATAATTTTATTAACACGAGAGTAATAGAAAAAAGTCATTATTACATGCTAGCTGAAAATAAATACATTTTGACTTTCTATAAGCTTCATCATCATATTTTTTCCGTTCTCTTGTAATTCCTTTTCTTTTCTTTTTTCTTTTTTTTTTGCCCAGTTTCCGATCACAAAAAATATATGTCTGGTATCAAATGGATAAATTGGTAATTGAGGTTTTTGGTGTAATTGTTGGACAAATTAGATACGGAGAGGGTGAGAAGAGAGAGAGAAAGAGGGAGAGAGAGAGAGAGAGAGAGAGAGAGAGAGAGGAGAGAGAGAGAGAGAGAGAGAGAGAGAGAGAGAGAGAGAGAGTAGAGAGGAAAGAGAGAGAGCGAGAGAGAGAGAGAGTGAGAGAGAGAGAGAGAGAGAGAAAGAGAGAGAAAGAGAAAGAGAGAGAGAGAGAGAGAGAGAGAAAGAGAGAGAGAGAGAGAGAGAGAGAGAGAGAGAGAGAGAGAGAGAGAGAGAGAGAGAGAGGGGAGAAAGGAAAGAGAGAAATGTGACAGATAGACAGAAAAATGAATAGATAACTCGAATGAAAATGAACATGTTGGAGAAGGCTAGAGGGGAGGGGGGGGGGGGAAGGTAATCGAAGTAATAGTAATAACAAAACAAGAATTACCAGAAAAGAAAAGTAGATTACTTCCCAAACAGGAAATAGATACAAAATCTTCTTACACGTAAAGTAAAGCTGAAGATGGCAATCTGATTGGCACTTCCTGTAGTCTTCAAAAGATGGAAAAATGACAAAAAAGATAAAAAGGAAAAAGCAACATGAAAGCCCTCACCCTCCCCTCTCCCGCCCCCCCCCCTCCCACCTCCACACATCAAAGCAAGACGATTCAATCTCACAACTTAAACATCATGTATTAAAGTGTAAATCAAATTTCTCTTCCCTTTCTACCCATCCCGATAAGAGAATTGAGAACAAAACGAATAAGCAAATAAAAGAAAATCATAAATCAAATAAAGTGCGATCGGCAACTCGGCGAAACAAGATGTCCGCCACAAAGGACCGCTTTTCGCTCTTCTTTTTTTTTTTTGGCGGGAAATTTTTCGGCGGCCATTTTTATCCCTTTGTCCTCCCCAGTTTGTGGTATTTGGGGCGTGCGATGGTCAATTTCCTCTCGAGAGAACAGGAGTAGGACATGTGACCTGTTCTCTGTCCTCTTTTTCCTTGCTTTATTCTCCTTTATCTTTCATTTTTTTTTTCTCGAATGTCCGTTTTCTTCCGTCTATTGTGTGGCGGCCATGTTTGCGTCGCGTAGGGTGGGGATAGAATAATATTTTATGGTGATTTGTCGGAAGTGTGATGAAGAGATGGTGAGGGAGAAGCACCAGGACATTTTTTTATGTTTCTTTTTCTTTTTTTTCTTTTTTTTTTTTTTTCATCATTCCATTTTATTATTATGATCATTTTTATGTAACATTCTCGCCGTTCCCGCGTCTTTGTCTTGGCCTAATGGCTCGTGAAATTGTCTTTCTCTTTTTTGCATTTTTCTTTTTTTGTCTTTACTTAGAAGGGGAGAGGAGGGACGGAGGGTGGGGGATGGGAAGAGGAGACGAGGGAGGGAGGGAGGGAGGAGGGGGGAGGTAACGGGGGAGGGAGGGGGGGGAGGGAGGGAGAGGGTGGGGGAGGGAAGAGGAGAGGAGGGAGGGAGGGAGGGAGGGAGGAGGGGAAGGAGGGATAAGGGGGGGAGGAGGGAGGGGGGAAAGGAGGGGTAAGGTGGGAAGGGGAAGAGAGGAGGATAGAAGGAGGGAAGATGGAGGATTGGAAGAAGCAGAAAATAAGAGGAGGGGAAGATAGGATGGAAAGATACGGTAAGAAGGGGGAGGGAGGAGGAAGGGAAAGGGAAGGGGGATGTAAGGGAAGGATTAGAATAAGGAATAAGAGAGAACAGATGTTAGGATGGCGGGAGTTAGGGGGGTGGGTGGGGGGGTTTTTAAGACCAGGATTAACATCCTATGTCTAGTTCAGAGGGGACGGAACAAGGATAGGAGTAGGATGAGGGGAAACAGTGGGAAAGGATAAAGGAGGTGAAGCGTAGGATGAAGAAAAGGCGTTGGAAATGGGAAAAATGGGGGGGGGGAAATGGGAATAGGGGGAGGTGTAGGAATGGGAAGGGGGAGGGGGTA
>NW_020869492.1:52651-60151 GCF_003789085.1 Penaeus vannamei
AAATTGGGCAAATGTATTACTTTTCACACACATTATTACTTTAGATATATTATTGCAAATATTATTACTTAAAAACACTATTATTACAATATTATGCTGTTGCAACTTATCATTCCTGCAAAAATATCATTGCTGCAAATACCATCTTTTAAAATTGCTCGTTTTGTCTGCCTGTGACCCCGTCTTCTTTCTCGACGTGACTTGACAGCGAAGGAAACGGGAAGGAGGGAAGGAAGGGAGAAAGAATAGACGAAGTGAAAGGGAAATGGATGCCAAGGGGAAGAAGAAGGGAAAAAGAAAGAAAAGACGAAACAGATGATCTTGAAAATATAAGAAAGACAAAGAAGGAAACGAAATTAGATGGAAAATGCGAAGTGATAGATAGGGAACGGAAGAAAAAAAGAAAGAAAAAATATATATGTATACATATATACATACATACATAAATAAATACATACACACACACACACACACACACACACACACACACACACATATTATATATACATATATATATATATATATATATATATAATATAAGAGAGAGAGAGATAGAGAGAGAGAGAGAGGAGAGAGAGAGAGAGAGAGAGAGAGAGAGAGAGAGAGAGAGAGAGAGAGAGAGAGAACAGAAGACGAAAAAAAATAAGCACAAAGGCAGTACCTATACACGTACACATACATACAAACAACAACAAAAATAATCACAAAATAACCACCCTAATCAACAAACAACGAAGACCGCAAACCTAACCATCTTTCAGCGTAAACTCGCCCTTATAAACATCGCTCAGGAGAGAATAGCATAGGCCTACCTAGCCCACGTAAGCGAGCTATTTGCCTTGATGATGTGTCGCCTTCCTCCTCCCTAGGCCTACGCAAATACCGGGGGATAGGCCTGGGAATTAAGATCCTAGGCCTGCTGAGATGACGGCGCTCGCTCCTCGACTGCCGATTTTGGATTTAAATCTGATTTCCCTCGAGTCGTGGCGATTTTTTTTTCCAGATTTTTTTTTTTTTTTTTTTTTTTTTTTTTTTTTTTTTTTTTTTGTGCGTTCGTTTCCTCTTCGTGTGATCGAGGTTTTGGATTTCGTGAGGTTGGTTTTTGTCTGTCTGTCTGTGTGTCTTTATTTATCTTTGCTTCTCTTTCTTTTTCTATCTTTCGTTTTTTCTCTCCATTTCTTTTTCTATCTTCGTTTTTTTTCTCTCCGTTTCTTTTTTATCTTTCCTTTTCTCTCTCTCTATCTCTCTATATATGGTATGTCTGTCAGACAGATAGACATACAGATATAAACAAAGCAGCACACACACACACACACACACACACACACACACACACACACACACACACGTACACACACAAGCACACATACACACACACCACACACACACACGCACCCACACACAAGCACGCACACGAGCCTACCAATACCCAAGTGTTTACCCGAAGCGCGACGCATCGGAGCCGCAAATATTTTCCCCGCGTCGACCGCCTCGATAATTGGTTCCCTTCTTGTTCCATAAAGTAATCCGCTTTGGTTTCCTCTATTGTGAATACTGAATGTGCGGGAATATAATAACATCTGCATACGTGGGTCTATTTATGTGTGCTTACTGAGGACACGCCGGGAAATGCGTATATTTGAATAATTGTATGTGTGGGTTTATTTATTTATATTTACTGAGGACATACAGAGAAATGTTTATATTTGAATGGACATTGGTTATGTATATCATATGTATATAGAATGTAGTGTGATATGTACCTCTACACATAGAATATAGATTTGCATTGTAAACAGAAGTATATATAAACTTAAATTTATCATTAAAATATTTATACACATACACACTAATAAATAGCACGTAGGTTACAAAATATAGACGAAAACATACATATAACATACATAATATACAAGATTACTAATAACCAAAAAAAAAACAACTACATTTATATACAGAAATACGCACACATGCATTCATTATAATACATAGATACGCACACATACGCACATTATCTAACATAGACACGCACACATACGCACATTATATAACATAAATACACAATGCATACATTATATAACATACGCACACATACGGACACGCACACACACGCACATTATATAACATAGATACGCACACATACGCACATTATATAACATAAATACACAATGCATACATTATATGACAAAGATACGCACACGTAGGCACATTATCTAACATAGATACGCACACAAACATACATTATATAACATAAATACGTACACATACGCACACATGACTCTCTATCAAATAGCACTATTTTTACACGAACAAACAAACGTCAGAGAAAACAAGAAACAAAAGGAAAAAAGAGAGAAAAATGTAAGCAAACAAAGCCAACATGACAACTGCAGTCGAGTGTGTAAAAAGTCCACTTTGCAAAATCTCTTTCTCTCTTCTCTCTCTCCTCTCTCTCCATCTTTTTTCTTTTTATTTTTAGTTTTCTTTCTTCTCTACATCTTTCCTTTTACTTCCCCTCCCCCCTTCCTCTCTCTTTACTTTTTCTTCCTCATTTCTTTTTGTTCTCTTTCTTCCTTTTGCATTTTTCCCTTTTCCTTTCTTTTTCTTTGACGTTTTTGTTCTGAATTTCTCTTTACATTCCATTTATTCGTCTTCTCTTCATTCTATTTTTCTTCTCTTCCCTCCATTCCTCTTTTCTTCCCTCCGCTGTCTCCTCTTCTCTCCACTTTCCATCCTTTCCTGCTACTTCTATTCCCTTATCTCCCACTATCTGTACTTCCCTCCATCTTTTATTTTTCCATCTACCTCTATCCTCCTTTCCACCTCTCTTATCCCTTCCTTCCACCATTCCTCCCTCCCCTCCCCCTCCTCTCTGACCCTTTCCCTCCCTCCCCATCTCTCTCCTCCCCTTCCACTTCACCTATCCCTCTCCCCTCTCCTCCAACCTTCTTCTCCCTCTCCCTTCTACGCCTACCAAAAAAAAAAAAAAAAAAAAAAAAAAAAAAAAAAAACATGGCACCTCTACTAGGCTAAAGTTGCCAACTTCACTTTTCCTCCAAGATTTAAACGTCACGAGGGATTTTCACGCCGCAGTCGCCCAGAAGCCGCAGTGGGTGAGGGTCTTAGAGATCACGGGGAGGGAGGAAATCAATTTCTTTGGCGATAAAATTTTTCTTTTTTATTTTATTGATTATCTTTACTTTGTTCTTTCTTGTTGTTTTGTTTGTTTTTATTTCTTGATTTTAAATCGTTTTTTTTTCTGCGATATATCGTTTAGTTTTTCTTTGGGAATTAAGTTTTTTTTTTTTATATAATTTCTCTGCTCCTTTTTGCTTGTTTGTTTTGTTTTCCTTGTTTATTCGTTCTTCTACAATATACAGTATAGTTTTTGTTATTTCTTTCTCTATTTTCCTCTTTTCTTTTTTGTATCATTTTTCTCCTTTCGTTTTGTTTGGTAAAATTTTATCATTCCTTTTACTTCTCCTGTTTTATTTTGTTTTCCACGTTTTTTCTTTTTCTTTTTTTCTTTCGTGCTTTTTTCTATGTATACATGATTAACAGATACAGATATTTATTAATCAAATGCTGTTGTCTTCTATATTACTTATATGAACGTTAAAAAAAAATTAACATTTTTTTCTTTTCTTTTTTTTGCCGAGAATATATCTTATTCGCCTTAACCCCCCCCGCCCCCCCAAGGAAAAAATTATAGATATATGGATAGAAAATTTATAATTCATTCCCACCATTTTCCCCCCCCACCCCCGCCCACACTCTCATAACCCAGAGCCAAAAAAATAAAATAATAATAACACCCATTTTATTCTCCCCCCCCCCTTCACCCCAAACGCACCCTCCCTTAGTCCCCCCCCACCTCCCTACAATGCAAACCCTTTCCCCTACCCCTACCCCTACCCTCGTCTTTCACCCCTAAATCCCTCCCCTAAACCCCCCCCCCCTAAAGATCCGCCCACCCTACTTCCTACCCCCTCAACCCCCCCCCACCCACCCTCCCAACCCCTCCTCCCCTTGCCTATCCACTCCTGCAAATCTTTCCTCCCTATTCCTTTCACCCCAACTCCTCCTCTCCTCCCCACCTTCCTCCCCTTCTCCCCCTCCTCCCCTCCTTTCTCCCATTCCTTCTTTCCTCCTTCCCTCTTCCAAGCTCTACCCCGCCATCCCAACTTTCATCCTTCTTATCCTCCCTCTTAACACTCCTTCCTTCCCCCCTCCCCCATCTACCCCCTTCTCCGCCCCCACTTTCACCCGTCCCACCCACCCTTCTTCCCACCTGCCTACTCTTCCTTTCCCTTCACCCTCCACCCTTTCTCTCCCTTTCCTAACTCCTACCTCCATCCCTTCCCCTTCCTCCCCTTCCCCTTATTTTTTTTCCCCTCCCCTTCCTCCACCCATATCCCTCCCCTTCCCCTTCCCTCTCCCTCCCCACCTTCTCCTCCCAAACCTTCTCCCTCCACCCCTTCCTTCCTCGCCCCATCCAGCCCTCCCCACCCTTCCTCCACCCATATTCCCTCCCACCCTCCCATTTTTCCCCCTCCCCCACCCTCTCCTCCACACTTCTCCATTTCCTTCCCACTCCCCCCATCTATCCCCTCTACCCCTTCCTTCACCCTCCCCTCCCCTCCTCTCCCCCCTCTCTTCCTACTCTACCCCTCCCCTCCCTTTCCCCCCTCTCTTCTCCCTCCACCCCCTTCCTTTCCCCTCCCCTCTCTCCCCCTCCACCCCTTCCTTTTCCCTCCCCTCCTCTCTCTCCTCCTCTCTCCCCTTCCCCTCCCCTTTCCCCCTCCCCTCCACTCTCTCCCCTCTCCCCTTTCCCCCTCCCCCTCTCCCGCTCCTCCCCTCCCCCCCTCACAACCATCTTCTCCGTCGCCAAAGAAAGCCTGCTCCGTCTCTCTCTCTCTCTCCTCTCTCTCTTCTCTCTCTTCTCTCTCTCTCTCTCTCCTCCCTCCCTCCCTCCCTCCCTCCCTCCTCCCTCTCTCTCTTCCTCTCTCCTCTCTCTCTCTCTCTCTCTCTCTCTCTCTCCTCTCTCTCCTCTCTCTTCTCTCAGCCTCTTCTTCCCGGCCTGAAAATTGGCAATTTCCCCCCGCCTCAGCCACCACTGATTTAGAGTAGATCGCCCGATATTTTCCGATCGCATTTTTTGTTCATTTATTCATTTTTTCTTCTTCTTCTTTTTTTTTTTTGGGGGGGGGGTGGGGTGGGGTAGTATGTGTGTGTGTGTGTGTGTGTTTTTTTGTCTTTCTCTGTCTCTGTCTCTCTTTTTTTCTCTCTTCTCTTTTTTCTTTCTCTTTCCCTCTCTCTCTTTCTTTATCTTTCTATTTCTGTCTTTCTCTCCACTCACTCTCTCTCTATCTACTATCTTTTCTCTCTCTCTCCCTCCCCCTCCCTCCTCCCTCTCTCTCTCTCTCTCTCGTCTTAGTGTTGTTCTACTTTCTATTTTTTCTTCACCTTTTTCCTTTCTTCTCCTCTTCCATCCTTGCCCTTTCTTCTGCCATGTATCCTTATCTCAATATGTTTGTGATGTTTATATAAATGTTTGTCTTTTTCACATATATCTACATTAACAAACGCTTTTGCCTTGTTTCCATCCATTCCTTTCCTCCATGTTCCCATTCTAACCAAAAAAAAAAAATTGCTTTGTCGACAAACGATTCATTAAGTCTTCATTAACAGTGATAGCATAAAAGCCTCTTTTGAGTTGCAACAAAGTTTTTCGAATTTAGAAGCTGACTTGGTTGAGAATCCGTGGCATGGCGTGGAAGGTTGGGTGTCTGTTGCATGGTTGTTGTAATGGTAGTGATGGGGGGGTGATGGTTGCCATTTCTGACCTTGTGTGTTTGTGAATTATTATTATTATGTTTGTTTGGTATCGTTATTGATGTTGGTATCATTGTTGTTATTGGTTTTTGTTTTGGTGTTGTTGTCATCAGCAGCATTTTTGTTATTACTGTTAGCATTATTATTTATATTACTGGTATCATATTCATTTTTGTTACTCTTATTATTGCTATTATCATCATCATCATCATCATATCATTTATCATCATCACATCATCATCATTACTATTATCGTTACAATCATAATGACTAATATTATCCTTTTATTATCATCATTCCTTTTATTATCAATTATCATATCATGAACAGCATCATTATTATTATATCATAATTATAATTATTTATCCTTATTACTATTATCATTATTGTTATCAATATTTCTATTACTATTATTATCATTATCATTATCATCATCATCATTTTCATCCTAACTGCTATTATCATTACTATATCATAATCATTATTATCATCCATTTCCATTGCAATCATTACCATTATAATCATTCTTATCAATAATAATAATAATAATAATAATAGTAATAATAACAATAATAATAATAATAACAGTAACAATAACAATAATAATAATAATAATAATAATAATATTATTAATAATAATAATATAATAATAATAATAATAATAATAATAATGATAACAATAATAATAATAATAATAATAATAATAATAATAATAATAATAATAATAATAATAACAACAATAATAATAATAATAATAATAACAATAATAATAATAATAACAACAATAATAATAATAATAATAATAATGATAATGACAACAACAGCAACAATGATGATATAAAAACCACATTCTTCCAAAGTAAAAGAAAAAACGTAAATATAAAACTGCAAGATAAATGAATGAAATTCCCAATCTCACGTCGAAAATGTAAAAGGAAATGAAAACAAAAAACAAAAAACAACAAACAAAATAAAAAGATAAAAAATAAAATAATAAAAATAAATAAATAAAAATAACTAAATAAATAAAAAAAAAACTAAAAAAATAAAAAAAGTGTTTGTAAAGGTATTCAACCAGGTATGATTTCGTCTGCAAATGTTGCGCTGATCAATGTTTTTTTTTTCTCTCTCTTCGTCTCGGTGACAGAAGGAGGAAAAGAGAGGAAAGGAAAAAGAGGAGGGAGGAGGGTGAGGAGGAAAAGGGAGAGAGAAAGAGAAAGGAGGAGAGAAGGAGAGTGGGAGCGGAGAAGGGAAAAGAGAGAGAGTGAGAGATGGAAGAGAGAGGGAGAGAGAAGGGGGGGAGAGGAGGAGAGGGAGGGAGGGAAGAGAGTGAGAGAGAGAAAATAGAAGAGAGAGAGAGAGAGAGAGAGAGAAAAGGAAAGAAAAAATGACAAAAAAGTTAGAGTAAATCTATTTACCCGTACCTTTCCCTCCCTCTTTACCCCTCCTCCTCCTTTCTACCTACCCCCCCCCTCCTCTCCTCTCTCCTCTCTCTCTCTCTCTCCCTGCCCCCTCCTCCTCCTTTCTACCTACCTACCCCCCCCCCTCTCTCTCTCTCTCCCTGCCCCCTCCTCCTCCTTTCTACTTATCCCCCTCCCTCTCTCTCTCTCTCTCCCTGCCCCCTCCTCCTCCTTCTACCTATCCCCCTCCTCTCTCTCTCTCTCT
>NW_020869492.1:65151-100151 GCF_003789085.1 Penaeus vannamei
AAACCTTTTGAGAAAACAAAATATATATATATCACCTGAAAAGAGGTAATCAATCACTTGAGGTAAATTATACACTTACAGGTAAATTCTACACCTGGGGGAAATTATGCATCGTTGAAGGGGGGGAAGTATTTTACACCTGGGATAAATTCTGTACCTGGGGGATATATTCTCGGAGGAAGAATTATACACCTGGAAAGAGCCATTCACACGGGGTTAATTGAACACCTGGATGCAACTTATACAACTGGTTATATATGTTGTATAACTGGATGCAAATTATACAACTGCTTTAAGTTATAATTCCTTGAATAGGGAAATATACATAATAGTTATAATATAATAATATTATAATATAATAGTTATACATCATTGAATTGGGAAGGGAAAAGGGGGGGGGGATTATACACTAGAGGAAAAATTTTGCATATGAAAAAATGATTATACAGATGATCTTGCTCCAGGAGGGATACATCCATACACCTAAAGAGTTAAAGATACACCTGAGTAGATAAAGATTAGTAAGATACCCTTAGTAGATAAAGATACACCGTAGATAAAGATACAAGTAGATAAGATACACCTGAGTAAGATAAAAGATTACACCTGAGTAGATTAAAGATTACACCTATAGATAAAGATACACCGATACACCTGAGTAGATAAAGATACACCTGAGTTGATACACCTGGATTAGATAAAGATACACCTGAGTAGATAAGATATAAAGATACACCTGAGTAGATAAAGATACACCTGAGTAGATAAAGATACACCTGCGACAGATAGTAAAGATACACCCGAGTAGTAAAGATACACCACACCTAGTAGATAAAGATACACGAGTAGATAAAGATACACCGATACACCTGTAAATAAAGATACCCACAAGTATAACACCTGATAGCAGACACCTTGAAGTAAAGGATTAAATAAAGATACAGATACACTACACCTACACCTGAGTAGATAAGATACAGAGTTAGATACCCTGAGTTAGATGAACACCTGAGTAGATAAAGATACACCTGGTAGATAAAGATACACCGAGTAGACATTCCAGGTGAAAAGATACCTACCTAAGGTAATATTTTACACCTGAAGGATAACCATATACCTGAAAAAAAAGGCGAGACAAAATAATACACTTGAGGAATAAAACACCTGGAGAATTTACACGAAATTGATTAGCTTTCAACAGACACGAAAAGCAGTAGGGATGATGATGGATAGCGGTAGAGGGAGAATTTATTTGTCTGTCTGTCTGTCTGTCTGTGTGTTTTGTCTTTTCGTTTATCTTTTTTCTCTCTCTCTCTTTTCTGTCTCTTTTTTCTTCTCTGTCTGTCTGTCTCTCTTCTCTCTATCTTTCTCTCTCATACATATATACATAACATACAACATACATACATACATACATACAATACACATACTCGCACACATACACACATATACGTTACATAAATAGCTGCATGTATGTGTATGCGTCGCATGTATCTAAGTGTTTGACAGACAGACAGACATCACAGCCGACCAACAGACACCGACAACACAAACAACCCTAAGTGATCTTGTCTCCCAGAAAGCCTCCGCAGCGGCCGCCATGTTCCAATCTCCGGAGTTGTAAAAAAAATAACCCAACAACCCTTTGTCTCCAACAAACACAAGTTCACCGACATCATTTGCATATTATACCCATTACGAGTCGAATCAACGCTAAATGCGCAAACTTTGGCATGAAGAATAGTTGTTGGGAATATTGCGATGGCTTTGCGGACCCCCCCCCCTGTTATGTATGAATATGAATGCATCTACGTATGTATATGTATATGTGTGTGTGTGTTGTGTGTGTGTGTGTGTGTGTGTGTGTGTGCGTGTTGTTGTGTGTGTGTGGCGTGTGCGCGCCGGTGTTTGTGTATTTCTTATATATATATATATATATATATATATATATATATATATATATATTATAGATTAGATAGATAGATATAGATAGATAGATAGATAGATTAGATAGATAGATAGATAAGATTATAGATATATAGATAGATAGATGTTATATGTATAGATGTATATATTAGATGTGTGTGAGTATGTGAGTGTATGTATGTATCATGTATGTATGTATACATAAACACAGCCACACACACACACAGTACACACAGTACCGGCAAAAGCCTCATTACCTTGATTAGCTTCCGAAACACGTTAGAGACAGGTATCGGAGGCGGCCCCGTGCACACCTGCTCTCCTCTCCCTTATATGGGAAGCGTCTGGCTAAGGCCTAGGAATTTTGTTGATTATATTCGATATTAGGGGGTTGGGGTTAGTTGGGGGTGGGGGAGGGGGGGGGGAAAGGGGGGGTAGATGAGGAAGGGGGGAAGGGGGTTGGTAGATGAGGAAGTGGGGGGGGGGGGTTATATGGGGAAAGTTTTAATATTTTTGTTTTATGGGAGAGATCGTGAATTTGTGTGGTTGTGTGTTTCTTTGTTGTTTCCTTGGGTTTCTGTTGTTGTTTTTTTTCTTATTTTTTCATTTAGATGTTATTTCTTCTTTCGTTCTTCTGTTTCCTCGTTCCTCGATTTTTTATGAAACATTTCAAGAAAAATCTTTCATGATTTTTATTCTCTCTCTCTCTCTCTCTCTCTCTCTCTCTCTCTCTCTCTCTCTTCTCTCTCTCTCTCTCTCTCTCTCTTCTCTCTCTCCTCTCTCTCCTCTCTCTCTCTCTTTCTTTCTCTCTCTCTCTCTCTCTCTCTCTCTCTCTCTCTCTCTCCTCTCTCTCTCTCCTCTCCCTCTCCCCTCTCCCTCTCCCCTCCCTCTTTCTCCTCCCTCTCCTCTTCCCTCTCTCTTTCTCTTTCTCTTTCTCTTTCCAAATCGAGTACAAAACTGATGGCTAAGGAAACGTGGCCCAAAACTAATGCATCTTAAGGTGACTTTTAGCTTCTGAAGACGATTCGCGAGAAANCCTCTCTCCCTCTGCTCCCCCTTCCCTCCCCCCCTTCCCTCTCCTCCCCTTCCTTCCCTCCCACCTCTCTCCCTCTTACTCCCCCTTACCTCCCTTCCCTTTCCTTCCTTCCCTCCACCCCTCCTCACCTCCCTCCCCTCCCCCCTCTCCACCTTCCCTCCCTCCAAAAAAAACGTGTAAAAAAATAATAATATATAATAAAATAATAAAAATAAAAAATATAAAAAAAAATGAAAATAAAAATGAATAAAATATATATATATACACAAGTTCGTTAAGAGCCAGAATTCTGCGTCGTATATCGCTGTGCATATTACAGAGCACGGAAGGAAGTGAACCAAGCCATCCGTTACTGAAATAGGTCAGTCTGGCCTAGCTGGCAGAAAACGGGATTTATGGCAGTAAACATTTACTTATTTAAAAGAAAGGGAGAGAGAGGGTACAGAGAGAGAATAAGTTGTTTGTTTCATATTCGTTATTCTTTCTCGTCTACACAGTGTCTCTCCCTTTCTCATCTACTCTCTCTCTCATACTCTCTTTTTCTCCCCTCCTTCTCTCTCCTCTTCTTTCTCTCTCTCTCACTCTCTCTCTCTCTCTCTCTCTCTCTCTCTCTCTCTCTCTCTCTCCCTCTCTCTCTCTCTCTCTCTCTCTCTCTCTCTCTCCTCTCTCTCTCTCTTCTCTCTCTCTCTCTCTCTCTTCTCTCTCTCTCTCTCTCCTCTCTACTCTCTCTCTCTCTCTCTCTTCTCTCTCTCTCTCTCTCTCTCTCTCTCTCTCTCTCTCTCTCTCTCTCTCTCTCTCTCTCTCTCTCTCTCTCTCTCTCTCTCTCTCTCTCTCTCTCTCTCTCTCTCTCTCTCTCTTCTCTCTTCTCTCTCTCTCTCTCTCTCTCTCTCTCTTCTCTCTCTCTCTCTCTCTCTCTCTCTCTCTCTCTCTCTACTCTCTCTCTCTCTCTCTCCTCTCTCTCTCTCTCTCTCTCTCTCTCTCTCTCTCTCTCTCTCTCTCTCTCTCCTCTCTCTCTCTCTTCTCTCTCTCTCTCTTACTCTATCTCTCTCTCTCTCTTACTCTATCTCTCTCTCTCTCTCTCTCTCTTCTCTCTCTCCCTCCTCTCCCTCCCTCCTCTCTCTCTCTCTCTCTCTCTCTCTCTCTCTTCTCTCTCTCTCTCTCTCTCTCTCTCTCTCTCTCTCTCTCTCTCTCTCTCTCTCTCTCTCTCTCTCTGTCAGTTGCATAAAATAACATGTAATAAATATAAAACGAACAAATACTAGCCCCGTTTTAAAAATATCTAACGTTGATCGATGAGACAGGTTTACAACTGTACTTATTCTTACTTATTAAACGACTGTCTCTCGAATTGTGTCCAAGTAATATCCGGACAACATGCTGTGCGAATAAGAGGTACAGTCTCGGATAAAAGTCGCGTGAGGAATGAAGCTTCGAAACTCTCCTAACCGAAGCAGCGAGGGATTCGAGACGGAATATGAAGCATGTTTGAAGCCCCCAATGATAATGATAATAATAATGATAATAATGACGACAAATGAAAATGATAATAACGGTAATAATAGTGATACTAACAATAATGATGATACTATTACTAATAATCATAATAATTGTTATTGCTATTAAAATCATTACCATTATTGGTACTGTTATCAATATCGTGAATGTTATCATTATTATTATCATAGTAGTAGTAGTAGTATTGTCATTGTTATCATCATCAATATTATTATGACTATTACCTTCAATTTTTTTATCATCACTATCATTGTTTTTATTAATGTTGTTGCTAATACTATTATCGTTATTATCATTACTATTGTTATTATTCTATCATTATTATTATGATTATGCCATTATCATCATTATGAATAAAATTGTTGTTATTATTAGGATTACTGTCAATGTAATTATCATTACTATTATTATCATTGTTGTTGTTGTTGTTGTTGTTATTGTTATGATTATCATAATTATTGTTGTTGCTGTTGCTTTCGTTGTTTTATTACCATTATTGTTATTATGATTACACTTATCATCATCACTGTTATTATTGTTATTACAATCATTATCATTAGTATCATTATTGTTAGTAGTAGTAGTAGTATCATTGTTAATAATCATCATTATTGTTATCATTATCACTATTATCATAATTATCATTATTGTAATTATTGTAATTATCGTTATAAGTTATCAGTATCATTATCTAAATCAGTTTTATTGCCATTATTATTGTTTTACCATTATCATCATTATTATCAGTAAAACCATATTACCACCCCATTGCGTTGTTAGTACTATAATTACTATCATTATCATTACCACTGTTATTATCATTATTATGATCCCATCATCGTTAATATAATATTCATCACAATCATCACCTGCAATAAAATAACAGAAATAAAACATATTAACAACTACACAAAGGATAATAACAACAACAGAAACTAAAGCATTTTAGTAGTTATGTGAATGTGTAATGAAAATGCAGATTGCAATGATATTAATGAAACTTATTTATTTATCTATTTATTTATTTTAGCATTTGCAATTTTCAACTGTATGCTAGAAAATGAAATTGGCTTTTCATTTAAGATGCGTAGAATCTAATGATTTTTTTTCTATCTTTTTTACATCAGATACAATTTCGAAAAGGAAGAAAAAATCTTGTTGAATTTACAGCCACGTCTAGCAGTGAATATTTAAATTCTTATTTACTCTTTCTTTTATTCATTTACTTATATATTCATGATTCCATTTTCTTTGTAAACTTCTCATTTATTTGATGTGTTTATTGTTTATCTATTTATTCTTTGTCTACTGTTTCTCTTATTCTCTGTCGTTCTCTTTTATTCATCATCCCCCTCGATCTGTGTCTGTATTTGTCTCTAACTTTTCTCTCTCTCTCTCTCTCTCTCTCTCTCTCTCTCTCTCTCTCTTCTCTCTCTCTCTCTCTCTCTCTCTCTCTCTCTTTCTTTCTCTCTCACTCTCTCTCTCTCTCTCTCTCTCTCTCTCTTCTCTCTCTCCTCTCTCCTCTCTCTCCTCTCTCTCTCTCTCTCTCTCTCTCTCTCTCTTTTCTTTCTCTTTCTCTCTCTCTCTCTCTCTCTCTCTCTCTCTCTCTCTCTCTCTCTCTCTCTCTCTCTCTTACTTTCTTACTTTCTTTCTTTCTTTCTTTCTTTCTTTCTTTCTTTCTTTCTTTCTTTCTTTCTTTCTTTCTTTCTCTCTCTCTCTCTCTCTCTCTCTCTCTCTCTCTGTCTCTCTCTCTCTCTCTCTCTTGCTTCCACCTTTTGGAATCCCTCATAGCAAGCCGCCAGGCAGGGACTCGGCCCATCCCAAGCTCTTCCTGACAGGTTTGATCGATCTGCCCAAGCCACGACCTCCTAGGTCGTCCCACAGGCCTCCCCCACCCAGGGTTGTCTTTTACAGAGACAACCTGATGGGCAGGATCATCCTGAGGAAAGCGAGCCAGGTGGCCATATAGCCTGAGTTAGCGATCCCGGATTGTGCAGATAACAGGTCCTGTGCCAGTCTCACGGTGCAGCCGTTGGTTAGACACATGGTCCTGCCAACAATATCCCATGATCCGGCGCAAGGCCTATTACAAAAGGCATCAAGACGAGACTCCAGGGCACTGGATAATGTCCAGGTTTCGCTTCCGTAGAGCAAAACTGGCATTATCAGGGCCCTGAGAACCCGTAGCTTGGTCCTTCTGCACAGGTACCGACATCACCAAATACTCTTGTCGAGAGAGTTCATGACCTCTGCTGCCAGGCCAATCCGTCTGCTGACTTCCTGGTCTGACAGCCCAGAGTTATGAACTGCACTACCAAGGTATGTAAAGCTCTCTGTGACCAGTGTTCTCGCCGCAAGCACGTACCGACCGAACAGGTTCTCCTAGCAAGTTCCCAAAGTCCTGGATCTTGGTCTTGGTCCAGGAGACCTCTAGACCCAAGGGCTTCGCTTCATTAATAAATGCATCGAGAGCCGCCACTAGGGTTTCCGAA
Organism: Penaeus vannamei; assembly: GCF_003789085.1. Classification (NCBI taxonomy): domain Eukaryota; kingdom Metazoa; phylum Arthropoda; class Malacostraca; order Decapoda; family Penaeidae; genus Penaeus; species Penaeus vannamei. The sequence continues at coordinate 72,121 of NW_020869492.1, forward strand.
GGCTCAGATAGAATAGCAACATCATCGGCAAAGTCAAGGTCTGTAACCTTAACGTTGCCCAGTGTTGCTCCATAATGACTTTGAACAGTAGCTCTGCCCAGTATCCTGCTGGAAACCTAGTGTCGTCGTCCACCACGAACACCGAGTGCCGGCACTTACAGGCTCGGGAAAACTTAACCTCAAGGGTTGCCCTGCCCTTGTTGTCCAACGCGGCCCCAGATGCCCCCCTAAGGCCGCGTGGATGCGGTGAGAGTGTTGAAAAGTGTTGGTGCAAGAACACAGCCTTGCCTCACTCATGAACTGACAGGAAAGAAGCTGGACAGGCCCCCACCACACTTTACAGCACTTTCAGTACCAGTATACAGGCTTGCTATTAGTCCAATAATCCTTGTTGGAATTCCCTCTCAGCCCAGGTTCTCCCAAAAGTGACTCCCGATGCACCGTATCGAACGCCTTCTTGGGGTCGATGTAAGCCCCACGCCCGAATTCACGACGGCGCTCTACATGAGGCTCGAAGCGCGAGGATACGGTCTATTGTGGACTTACCAGGAGTGAATCCGGATTGCTCCAGTCTCTGGTGCCTCAGTAGATGGTCTCCTGATACGCTCAGAGGATGTGGGCCGAGAACCTTGCCTGGTATATCTGGGCAGTGTGAATGCCGCTCGGTGATTGCTGCAGTCCCATCGGCCCCCCTTCCCCTTCCAGAGAGGGAATGAAACCACACCCCTCAACAGGTCAGGAGGAACGGAACCGGACCGCCAGATGGCAGCCAGGACAGCATGCAACCCCCGCTCCATAGGTTCACCACCAGCCTTTAACAGTTCAGGCTGGGATGCGCAAATACCCGCTGCTTTACCACTCTTTCAGCTTGGAGATCGCCCCTAGCTTCAGTTAGGGAGGTGAGGGTCCTCGCTAAATGGGTGGGTCCGCAGCGGAATCATGGCACTACCCACATCCAAGTTAACTGTTGGAGGGTCAACCTGAGACAACTGCTCAAAATACTCAGCCCAACGTTCCCGCACCGCAACAGGATCTGAGACGATCTGGCCACCTACTAAGCGAGCTGCAGTCACCTGTGAAGAGGGCTTGGAGTTCAGTTTTCTCAGGGCTTGGTATGCAGGACGAAGGTCATTTACTAAGAAATGGCCTCCGACCTCCTCTGCAAGACTCCTAATAAACTGTTCCTTGTCCCTTCATAACAGGGACCGAGTTCTGCGCTCCTGAGACCGGTGCAAATCCCGATCCCCTTTCAGACGAGCCGCACGACAAGCATCTGTGGCTTCCAGTGTCTCCTGATGGTGGTGATAAAAATGGTAATAACAGACGAAAATCAGAAAAAAATTTACTACTTTCTGAGTTATCCATCTAACCAACAAACAAACAGAGAAACAAACAAACAAACAACGCAACCAAAAACATCTTTGTCGGAGGTAATGATGGTGATAATGATACAATAATGTCGATAATGATATTAGTACTAATAGGAATGATGTTGATGTTAGTGATGATGATAATGATTCTAGTAATAATAGTATGATGAATGATAAAATAGAAATGATGATGATGCTAATTAATGATATAGTAATAAAAGTAAATGATGATGATGTTAATGATATGATATAGTAATAATAGTAATGATGATGTTAATGACGATGATAGTAGTACTAATAGTAATGATGATGATGTTAATGATGATGATAGCAATAATCAGAACAATAATGGCACTAAGACTAAAAGTAATTATAAAGATGGTGATGATGGTAATGGTAATAACAATCATCAATGCAATAATAGTGATATTTAGATGTAATAATAACAACAATGATAGCAATAATAATAAGGATTGATAATGTATAACAATGGTAATGATGAAATAATGAAACATAAAAGTAATAGTAATATAATAATGAACAAGAATGATATATGTTTAAACAACAGGCAATAATAATAGTCGATAGGTCATTATCATCACCAATCATGCATTATCATTATGAANATAAGTTCTCGTGTCTACGCGCCTGTGTATATGCCCGAGCTTATCTCTCGTGTGTGATGGAATACATGCGCGATTACAAGTATACACGAATGCATTTAAACGCCGGTTAACTTTCTCCATATCCGATTAAACAAGAAATTGAATATCCACTTTTCTGATCGGGGCAGAAGTTGTCGAGGATTATCGGCCATTAACTGGAGAAGGAAAAGGGGGAGGAAAATGGAGGAAGAAGATGAGGAAAGAAAGAGAAAGGGGGAATGGATAACGGAGGGAGGAGATAAAGAATAAGGTGGGGGTGGTGGAAATTAGGTAAAACAGGAGATGAGGAAAGAAAGAGAAGGGGGAATGGATAACGGAGGGAAGAGATAAAGAAATAAAGGTGGGGGGAAGGAGGTGAGGAAATTATGTAAAACAGGAGACGAGGAAAGAAAAGAGAAGGGGGAATGGATAGGGAGGAGGACGATAAAAATAAAGGTGGGGGGGGGGGGGAGGAGGAAGGAAGTGAGGAGAAAATTAGGTAAAACAGGAGATGAGGAAAGAGAAGGAGGAAGGATGGTAACGGAGGGAGGAGATAAAGAATAAGGTGGGGGGGGAGGAGGAAGGAGGTGAGGAAAAATGGAGGAGAAGAAGACGAGGAAAGAAAGAGAAAGGGGAATGGATAGGAGGGAGGAGATAAAGAAATAAAGGTGAGGGGGGGGGGGGGAGGAAAAGGAGGTGAGGAAAATTAAGTAAAACAGAAGATGAAAGAATGAGAAATAAGAAGAAATAAAAGGTGAGGGGTGGAGGAGGAAGGAGGTGAGGAAAATTAAGTAAAACAGGAGATAAGAAAGAAAGAAGAGATATAGATAACGGTTCCCCCCCTTCGCTACGCCCACTCATAAGTTGAATGGGCGGATTTCTGATAAATGGGCGTAAATGGATTCGCATCGAGGGAGATAAAGAGGATGAAGAATTATGATTTAAGAGGAAAAAGATGATAATTAAGAAGAAAAATGATAATAATGTGTAGAAGAAAAAAAAGTCATGAAAAAGATGATGATTAAGAGGAATAAAAAATAAGATGAGTAGAAGGAGAAGAAAAAGTCACATAAAAATATATATTAATAAATTATCAAAATGGAGTTGGTAATAAAAAAAGTATATATATTTTTGAAATTCCAAAATCTTCGGGTCTTTAAATGGAGGTGTTCGCGCATTCGAGTTAAGTATTTAAGTATTTCCGAATTTAATCCCTCGCTGAGATACTTATATTTGCAATTTAAGGTGGAGAGAGAGAGAGGGGGAAGGAAGGAGAAAGAAAAAGATGGGTAGAGGGAGAGAGAGAGAGAGAGAGAGAAGAAAGAGAGGGGGAGGAGAATTGAGGGAGGGATGAGGGAGGAGGAGGGAGAGAGAGAAAAAAAAGGGAAAGAGAGGAGAGGGGAATTGAGGGATGGATGGAGGAAGAGGAGAGAGGGAGAGAAAAAGAGGGAAAGAGAGGGAGAGGATTGAGGGAGGGATGGAGGAGGAGGAAGAGAGGATGAGAGGATGGAGGGAGGAGAGAGGGAGAGAAAAAAGAGGGAAAGAGAGGGAGAGGAGAATTGAGGGAGGGATGGAGGGGGGAGAGGATGAAAGGGAGAAAAGGTGAGATGAAACGATAACAAAAAGGGGCAAAATCCTATTTTTGGATTTTCCGTAATAAGCTTTCTTAATTGGAAATATCTTTTCCTTTCTTTCTTTCTTCTTTTTTTTTCTTTTTTCTTTTTTTTCGTCTATTCGTTTTGATGTTCAGCAAATCAAATCTCACGTAAGTGTTTGGTCTCCGGGAAAGGTTTGGTCAGCACTTGCATTATAGCCATTGGGGAGGATATTCAGTCGCCTCTCCCTTGCTCCATCCTTCCCTCCCTCCCTTTCTTCCTCTTTCTTTTCTTCCTTCTCCCTTCCTCTATCCTTCCTCCTCCTTTTTTCCTCTTTCTTTCTTCCTTTCTCCCTCCTCTATTCTCCTCCTTTTCTTCCCCTCTCCTCTGGCTCTTCTTTTCTTCCTCCATCCTTCCTTTCCATCCTTTCTTCTCTCCTTTCCCTCCCCTCCCTTTCTTCATCCTTCCTCCTTTCTCCATCCTTCCCTTCACTCCCTCCCTTTTCCATCCTTATCTCTCCCTCCCTCCCCTCCCTCTCCCCATCCTTCTCTCTCCCTCCCTCCCCTTTCCTCCTTCCCTCCCTTTCTTTCATCCTTCTTTCTCCCTCACTCCCTCCCCCTCTCTCTTTCTCCATCCTTTCTCCATCCTTCCCTCCCCCTTTCCTTTCTCCTTCCCTCCCTCCCTAATCCTTACGATACGCAAAATCATCAACGAAAAAAAATAAAGATAAATACAAAGAAAATACACAAAAAGAGAAAAAAAAAAAGAAAAAATCAGCAGAGGATCGAGAAATTAGTGAATTTTCGAATCGTTAACGGCAGGCGCGGGGAAAATGGCGGGTCCCTTTCCCTCCGCTGCGATCGCGGTCGTCGTTGCAGTTCGCGTGTTTTTTTGATTTTCGTTTTTTTTTTTTTTTTTTTTTTTTTTTTTTTTGTGTGTGTGTGTGTGTGTGTGTGTGTTGTGTGTGTTGTGTGTGTGTGTGTTTGTGTTTATGGCTCTTTTCCGTGTGGGTGGGGGGTGTTTGTTTTCTGTTTTTTCTTCTCTGTGTCTGTCCGATTTATCTGTCTCCCTCTCTATCTATCTATTCTCTCTCTCCTCTCTCTCATCTCTCTCTCCTCTCTCTCTCTCTCTCTCTCTCTCTCTCTCTCTCTCTCTCTCTCTCTCTTCTCTCTCTCTCTCTCTCTCTCTCTCTCTTCTCTCTTCTCTCTCTCTCTCTCTCTCTCTCTCTCTCTCTCTCTCTCTCTCTCTCTCTCTCTCACGCTCTGATTCTCACGCTTCCCCCCCCCCTTCTTCGTCTTCTTCTCTTTCATCATCATCAACTTCTTCGTCTCCGTTTTTCTTCCAAGATTCATGTTTGCATACCTCTTTATTGCCCCTTATCACGATCGTTGTCATAACCAACACGCGACTTTTATTTGGTCCTTCTCTCTCTCTTCTCCGTCTCGTCTTTCTCCCCTCTCCCCTTTTATTATCATCTCCTTCTCCTCCTCCTCCTCCTCCTTTCTCTCTATCCTTTGAAGTTTATGTTTGTTGACTTCTTCCTTTTTTTTTCTTTTTTTTATCTCTGCAATGCGACATGAGGTTGCTGACCTTATCGTATTTGAGTTCGTTTTTTTTCTCTCGTTTTCTGTGATTAGGGATTGATGAGTGTGATGGTGATTATGGTGACAGGAAGTGGTGGTGATAAAGATTTAAAAAAAATGTCAGTGTTAAGTAGTTGTGAGATTTTCGTGATAATCGTTGATTTCGTCAGTATCATTATCGTTTCATTAGTTTCATTATGGTTATCGTTCTTTATTTATTTTCGTTATGGTTGTTATTGTTATTATCATCATTACTATCACCATCACTTACCACAACCACCGCCACTAATACTACAACGCCGCCGCCACCGTCACTTCCACCATCACCACTACAACTTCCACCAACAGCACCACCACCTCTACCACCAACACCACTATCACCACCAATACCATTACCATCACTATCACCACCACTTCCACCAACAGCACCACCACCACCACAACAACAACAACAACACAACACAACCACAACCGCCACCACTACCATCACCATCACCACTTCCACCAACAGCAACACCACCTCTACCATCACCACCTCATCACCATCACTATCACATCACTATTCACACCACCATCAACACCATTACTTCGGATCTCCCTCCCCTCCACACCCCAATCTCCCCAATCCCTCTCCGAAATCCTTGACACAAAAATCCAATCTCCAGGATAAGACGAATCCCAGGTAAAGATGATCGATCCCTAATCGCCCCTAATCATATAGCCAAACAGAAGGTTGAAATTCCCCCCCGAAGGATTAGGTGCAAAGATTATTTTCTTTGTTATGCTGTGCGATTGGGGTCACGTGTTTGCTGTGAATGATTGGTGTCTCAATTGGCGAGTGGGTGGGAGGAGGAATAAGGTGGGAGGGGGATGAAGAGGGGCTTGGAGGAGGGAGACGGAGAAGAGTAGGAGGGAGGGAAGGAGGGAGGAAAGAGAGGGAGATAAGAGGGAAAGAAAAGGAGGGAGGGAGGGGAGTAAATGTAGAAGGGAGGGATAGGGAGAGAGAGAGAGATCGTGAGAATGGGAGTAAGTAATATAGAATATAATATATATATAATATAAGATAAGTAGTGGAAGAATATAGTAAATAAAAGAGAAAAGAGGTAGATTAGAAGAAGGAAGAGAGAGGACGTATATAGGATATGTATAGATGAATAGGAAAAGAGGAGAGAATGAGAGAGGAGAAGGAAAGGTAAGAATAGAGAAGAATAGAGAGTAGCTAAGTATGAGGCATAGTGGAATAAGAAGAGAGTAGAATATAGAGATAGGATTATAAGATAGAAAAAGAAGTACAGGAGAGAAAGAGAGAGATGAAGAGAAGATGAAAGAGAGAGAGAATAGACCAGTAATATATAATCATGAAGAGCAATGAGAGAGTTAAAGAGAGATAAAATAAGAGAAGTAATATAAAAGTAGAAAGAGAGAGAGAGAGAGTAGAGAGCGATCAACCAACACAATATACAAGCAGAGACAGAGACAGAGGAGAGAGACTGATAAAGGCAAAAAGGCAGAGGTCATTAAACAGACTTAGAAACATAGATCAAAGTTTCAATCAAAAGAAGTTACTACAAGTATATAGTAACAAATTCTAATAGAATATTAATACAAATAGAATAATCACGAGAATCGAAAATGAATAGAGTTAGAAAAATAACCCTTTTAAATATGAAACAAATCTAAGAAAAAAAAATCTCAAAACATTGAAAATAGAGATAAATAGATATTATTGTATGAGGATAATGAGTTTAACTTGATGTGATTGGAAGTGAAAAAGGGTAACGATAATGATGATAAAAGTTATTATGATGGTGAAATATAATAATGAATAATAAGCAAAATAATGGGTCTTAATAAATAATAATGAATATAATATAAGTACTATATTACTACGAACTAAACATACTAACTAACCATGAACAGAAATAAAACATGGACAAATAAAGGAAATCCCGATAATCAATAATAGATAATTAAACATAATTAATCACGAGAGTAATGATAAATTATTATTGTTTAATAATGATGAATAGACAATAAACAGTTAAATAGCACTAAAACTATCCAATACAATGTACTGAGTGAATGTTTCTGTTGAATATGTATATGTAATTATATGTACACCGTAATATATATGTGGTGTGTGTGGTGTTTGTGTATGTACCAATGGTGTTATTGTACCACACACATAGATGTACTATGTTATATATGTAAATTATGTATTATAGAAAATAAGATAGATATATAGATTGTAGGTGCTATTAATATATAATAAGATATAGTAGCAATAAGCGAATAATATATGTATTAATATAATATACCTCACTATACATAAATAATATATATACTATAATATATAGTATATATATGTTTGTATAATTTATATATATAAAGGCCTTGAAATCCCCGAGTGCCAGAAAAATGCGACTTACTGGTGGCAAGTCCCCTTCTCGGATGTTCCATTGTTATTTTTGAAAGTTGTCAGCAGCAGAGAAAACCGCAGGGGTAGGATATGGTCGTGTTGGTTGTCTTTTGGGGAAGGGGAGGGAAGGGAAGAAGGGAAGGTGGGAAGGGGAAGATGGGGCATGGAGGTGGTAGAGGGGAAAGGACAATGGGGAGGGGGAAGGGAAGGGAAAGAGGGGAATGGGACATAGATAGAGGGAAATGATTGAGAGAGAGAAGGGGATGAAGAGGGAGGTGGGCGGGCGAAGCTAAGTGTGGAGGGAAAGGAATATGGAAGGGGAGAGGGCGAAATGGGGAAGAGAAGGGGAAGTGGAGAACGAAAGAGGAGGAGAAAGGGGAGGGAGAAATAGAAGAAGAAGAGGGACCGAAAAAGAGGGAGGTGGGGACGGCACAGAGATAACTGGTACAATAAGGACAGTGAGGTGTGGAGGGAAAAAGGTAGGAAAGGGAGAAGAGAGGGAAGGAAAATGGGAGAATAGAGGGAAGGGTGAAAGACTGTGAGATGGAAGAAGGCGAAGAAAGGATAAAACACAAAGGAGACGAGCGAGTAGAAAGAGGACAGAAAGGAAAAGCGAATAAAGCATGGAGAACGAAAGGAGACTCAGAATGGGAATAGGTATGGAAACAGAGAAGAAGAGGAATAGGATGGAAGAGAGAGAGAGAAAAAAGAGTGAATTGAGAGATACCGAGACCCGAGAGCGGAAGAATGTGGAGAACCACGGACCTCGGCCTCTACCACGTGAGTCATTGGGTACGTGTGAAGTAAAGAAGAGGTAGAATGAAGAAATTGATGGGAATGTTTATTCATTTAATCTTTGTTTAATTGTTTATTATTCCTTTACTTAAATGCGATGTTTATCATTTGCTCAGCATCTTATTTCTCTCTGTGAGGTGTCAAGGTATACACGGACGCGAACAGGCATGTGTGTATATAGATAGATGTGGAAGTAGATGTAGATATGATATATGCATCTTTCATTTCGAGCTCTCTCTCTAAGTCTTTCTTCCTCTTTCTTCTCATCTGTCTCTCTCTTTCTCTCTTTCTCTTCTTTTCTCTTTCTCTCTTTCTCTTTTCTTTTCTCTCTCCTCTCTCTCTCTCTCTCTTTCTGCTCTCTCTTCTCTCTCTCCTCTCTCTCTCTCTCTCTCTCTCTCTCTCTCTCTCTCTCTCTCTCTCTCTCTCTCTCCTTCCTACTCTCTCTCCCTCTCCCTCTCTCTCTCCCTCTCTCTGTTTACTATGTTACATATTTATTTGTTATTTGTTATCGTTTATTTTGTTAATATATCATCACATCATCCATTCATCATCCATCATTCAATCATCATCACATCCCACCACCTAACACCACTGCACCACCACCACCACAATCATCATTATTATCATTACTTTTATCATAAAAATTATTATTGTTGTTATTATCATTACTTTCATTATCATCAATATGTATTATTATCAGGTATCTATGATTATCAGTATATATTATTATCAAATATCTATCATTATATGTTAGAACCAGAATATGAGTATGAAAATGAAAGGAAATATAAGTTAAGGGAACGAAAATAGGAAAGGAATAATGGAAATAAAACGTAAACAAAAGCAAAAAACGAATTATAAAAGCAGGAAATAGAGACAAAAATTAGAAATAAAAATGAAACTAAAAGACAAAGAGAAATTAAAATTCAAAATAAGAAAAAAGAAAAAAGAAAGCCAAAGATAGAAAAATTAGAATATATGTTCAAGAAGAAATAATAGAATGTAAAATTTCAAAATAGGAAAAAATAGAATAATAAATTTCAGAATAGGAAAAAAATGAATATAAATTTCATAAATAGAAAGAAAATAGAATATAAATTTCGGGAAAAATATAAAATCGAAACAGGGAAAATAGAAATATAAATTCCAAAATAGGACAAAGTAATATATAAATTTCAAAATAGAAAAAAATAGAATATAAATTTCAAAATAAGAAAAAAATTATATTAAAATCAAAATGAAAAACGGAAAAGTGAAAAGCCCCGTATTATACTGTGGAGTCGCTTAGCCGCTTCTTCCCCCCACATCTCCCCTGGTGTGGATGTCTCTGCCAGAAGCACTTCGAAGACACTATCCTTAAGTGCTCTGTCAGCTGGGGGGGGAGGGGAAGGAGGGAGGAGGGGGTAGGGGGTGTATTCTGCGATTTGTGTGTTTGTGTATTAATACTGAGGATGGTGTTTGCCAGTGTTTGTGTTGTTGGGGTATAGGGTGGGTGTATTATTGTGATTTGTGTGGTGTGTGTGTGTGTTTGTGTGTTTGAGATGTGCGTTTATTTTGAGATGGTTGTTGTTTTTTCTTTTGTTTTATTTATTTATCTTCATTTTATTTATTATTATTTTTTTATTTTATGGACGGGGAGGTTGTTATTTTGAAATGTGATTTTTGTATTACGGCTGGTGTTTGTCGTCATGATGGAAACTTGTTGTAAGGAGAAGACGGGTTGTGTGGTGTGTGTGTCGTGTGTTGTGTGTCTTTCAAATGAACGTGTATGTGTCTGTGTGTGTGTCTTTCCAAATGAACGTGTATTGTTTGTGTGTTTGTGTGTGTCTTTCCAAATACGTGTAATGTGTGTGTGTGTGTGTCTTTCCAATGAACGTGTATGTGATGTGGTGTGTCTTTCCAAATGAACGTGTATGCTGTGTGTGTGGTGTGTCTTTCCAAATGAACGTGTATTGTTGGTGTGTTTGTCTTTCCAAATGACGTGTATGTGTGTGTGTGTGTGTCTCCAAATGACGTGTATGTGTGTGTGTGTGTGTCTTTCCAATGAACGTGTATGTGATGTTGGTGTGTCTTTCCAAATCGTGTATGTTGTGTGTGTGTGTCTTTCCAAATGAACGTGTATTGTGTGTGTGTGTGTGTTCTTTTCCAAAATAACGTGTATGTGTGTGTGGTGTGTGTCTTTCCAAATGAACGTGTTGTGTCTGTGACTGTGTGTGTGTCTTTTCCAAATGAACGTGTATGTGTGTGTGTGTTGTGTCTTTCCAAATGAACGTGTATGTGTGTGTGTGTGTGTGTCTTTCCAATGAAGTGTATGTGTGTGTGTGTGTGTCTTTTCCAAATGAAACTGTATGTGTGTGTGTGTGTAGATCTTTCCAAATGAACGTGTATGTGTGTTGTGTGTGTCTTTCCAAATGAACGTGCTACCCTGTGTGTGTGTGTGTGTCTTTCCAAATGAACGTGTATGTGTGTGTGTGATGTGTCTTTCCAAATGAACGTGTATGTGTGTGCTGTGTGTCTTTCCAAATGAAGTGTATATGTGTGTTATCCACGGTGTGGGAGTGTTTTTCTAATAGATGCCCCCACTGTCTTCATTTCTTGGAGTGCAAGGAGCGTAGACTGTACACCTAAGAGCTGTGGAGATAGGTTTTCACCGTTAGGAGGGTGTGGGTGTGGGCGAGGGTGTGGTGTATAGGGTGCGTGGGATTGGTGGGTGTGGGGTGTAGATAGGGTGTGTGGAGTCGGGTTGTGAGTGTAGAGGTGGGAGGGTTGTGGTGTAGGGTGTGGTGTGATGGGTGTAGGGGGGGTGTGTGTGGGGTGTGTGGTAGGGTGTGTGGGTGTGGTGTGTGTGTGTGTGTGTGTGTGTGTGTGTGTGTGTGTGTGTTGTGTGTGTATGGTTTCTATGTATACGTTGGTTCATTATGTTTACGCTTGAAAATGATGTCTTTTCTGGGTTCTTTGATGTTTTTATTGTGGGATGATTACTGTTTACCTGTATGTTACACCATACATACATGCATACATACAATGTGTGTGTTTTGTGTATTGTGTGTGTGTGAGTTTGAGTAGATGTATGTGTATACGCATGTGCACTTTACAGTGAATGTGTGTATATGTACATTTACCTTTTATAAGCATTAACTAAAATTACTCTTAGCCATTATTTTCTATCCTCCTTTATTCTTTTCTCTTGTCTCTTCTTCTTTATTTCTTCCTCTTGTGTCATCCCTTCCTTTATTCCTTTCTTTTCTCTCTTCTCCTTCTTTATTCCTTCCTCTTGTCTCTTCTCCTCTTTTATTCCTACCTGTCTCTCTCCTTTCTATATTCCCTTCACTTGTTTCTTCTCCTCCTTTATTTATTTTTTCTCTTGTCTCTTCTCCTCCTTTATTCCTCTCTCTTGTCCCTTCCCTTCCTTTATTCCTTCCTCTCTCTTGTCTCTTCCTCTCCTTTATCCACACCCTTCCATTTCCCTCATGGAACGCGCTTCAACCTCCCATCGAACATTCTGGAAGGAGGAGCTGGGTCATGACCTTGTCTCCTTCGTGTTGACGGTTCAGAGGTCATATTGGTCATGTCCGAGGCCTTTTCTACGTCGGTGGTTCCTCTTTTCTTTGTTCCCTTTTTTGTTTTTGCTTTTGGGGTTTGATGTTTTTTATATGTTGTCTTTCTTTTTCTTTTTATTGTGGGTTGATTTTTTTTTTTTTTTTTTGATATGTGCTTTTTCTTTATTTTGTTTATTTTCTTTTATTTCATTATTTTGGGTTTGGTGTTTTTAATATGTTGCCTTTTCTTTTATTTTGTTTCTCTTTTACTTTATTTTCATTTTGGGTTTGATTTTTTTTTATATGTTGTCTTTTTCGTTTCGTTGTGTTTTGTTTATATGTGTTTTGTTTCTTTGTTTTGTGTTGGATTGTGTTTTACTGTCAGTTTTATTTGTATTTATTATTATTATCTTATGCCTTTCTTCTTTTTTTCTTCTTTTTCTATTCGTCCTTCCAACGTCGTTTTGTGTTATATCTTCAGTCTTCAATCGTTCTTTCTTCTTTATTCTTCCTACTCCTTCTTTATTATTCTTATCATTATCATCTTTATTCGTCGTTCCTTCCTTTCTTCTTCCTTTCTCCATATTTTTCTTCTTTATCTCTATTTTCGTTTTATAGCCCATCAAGCCTTCTCTAACTTCATTATTATTTCTCTATTTCTCTCTCTCTCTCTCTCTCTCTCTCTCTCTCTCTCTCTCTCTCTCTCTCTCTCTCTCTCTCTCATTTCTCTCTCCCTGCCTCTTTCCCTCTCCCTCCCTCTCTTCCTCTCTTCCCCTCTCCCTTCCTCTTTCCCTCTCCCTTATTCCCTTTCTTCCTCATCCTCTCTCCCTCTCCCCTCACCCCTCTCCCCTCTCCCTCTCCCTTCCTCCCTCCCTCTCTTTCTCTTCCCCTCTCCCTTTTTCACTCACTCACTCTCCTTCCCTCTTACTTGTCCACCAATCCTTTCTTTTATAACTGCCCATCGTCTCTGTGCCGTCGACAGCAACTCTATTTAGGTCTTATCACTAGGAGGCCCTGACAATGAGGAGGAAGAAGCAGGAAAAGTAGGAGGGGTGGGGAAGAAGAGGAGGAGGGAAAGAAGGAGGAAGAGGAATAGGAAGAGGAGGAGGGAGGTGGAGGAGAATAGGAAGAGGAGGAAGGTGGAATAGAGGGGAGGAAGAGGAAAGAGATAAGGAAGGTGGAAGGAAGAATAGAAAGAGGAGGAGGAGAGGAGGATAAAGAGAAGGAGGTGGAAGAGGAGGAGGAGGAAGAAAAAAATAAAAAGAATAAAAAGGAGGAGAAGCAATAGGAAAAGAGAAAGGAGAGAACGAAAAAGAAAAAGGATAGTAATTGTAGTGATATATGATGGTAGCAATAGTAAACTAATAGTAATAGATATAGTAGAAATGATAGTTATGACAATAGAAATAATCATGAAAAGCGAAAATAGGCGTTTATTAATTCAAATATGTCACGATAAGTTTTTTTTTTAAGAAAGAAAAGAAATAAACAAAAGGGAGTTTGGAGGAAATGGGAAAGGGGGGAGATGGAAAGAGAGAAGTAGGATAACGGGAAGAGTAAAGGGTAAAAGAAGGAAAGAAGAAATGGAAACGAGGGAAAGACAGGGAGAATTAGAGAGGAAAGAAGTCACACGGAGAAGGGGAGTAAGAAAGGAAATGAGGGAGAAGGAGGAGAAAGTATGGAAAGAGGAAATAGGAGAGGAGGTAGGAAAGGAGTAAAGAAGGAAGGAGGAAAATGAGGAAAGGTAAAGAGGAAGATAGTAACTTGAGCTAAATAAGTTTGTGGCGAGAAAAATGATAAGAAAAGATCGGGGTTTGGCTGAAGCGAGAGAGAGAAAAAAAACAAGTAAATACAAATAGATAAATAAACAAATATACAAATATATACAAATATTTATTCAAACAAACAAATAGAAGAATACAAATAGATAAATAAACAAATATACAAGCATTCAAATATTTATACACGAACAAATAGAAGAAAACATTAAAACACCGAAAGAAAAATTGAAAGAATGAATTGATCCTGAATCACGAAGAGGAACTAAAGCATATTATTAGTCCGACAGTGTAATATTTCCTTCCGAATCGTCTGGCAGCTTTCCAGACATTTTAATGCTGGAAGACGTGTGCAGCTCCTCCTCTGAAAGTTTCTACGTATGGTTGTGGCATTTCACTATCTCTGGTTAGGTTGGGGGAGCCACGGCGAAGAGGGGCGGGCTTTTCGTGTGGTGGTAAATTTTTTATTTTTTGTTTTTAGTATTGTTATTTCTTATTTTTTTACTTTTTTTAATATATATATATTTTTTTTTTTGGGGGGTTATTATCATTTTTTAGGTATTATTTTGTTGTTATTATTATTATTTTTTTTATTATTTTATTATTAATTATTTTTTTTATTTCTTTTATTATTATTCTTTTTTTTTATATTTTTTTTTTTTTGAATTGCAGAAACTCGTGACGATAATGAATATTTTCTGTTAGACGTATGATTTTTTTCCGCTTTTTCCTCATTCTGTTCCTCTTTTTCTGACGAAGGAACCCTGACCTCCCCAAGGGCTTTGCAGACTTCCTTAAGGATGCGATGGTCTTTGTCAGAGCACATCCTTCCCCCTTCCCCCTACCCCCCTTACACTAACCCCTGTCCCTTCACCCTCCTCTCACCCCTGTCCCTTCTCCCTTTCCTCCACCCCCTGTCCCTTCTCCCTCTCCCTTCCTTCAACCGCTGTCCCTTTTTCCCTCCGTCCACCCCCTGTCCCTTCTCACTCCATCACCCCCTGTCCCTTTCTTCTCCCACCACCACCCTGTCCCATCCTTCTCCACCTCCACCCCCCCCCCTCCACTTCAACCCCCTCCTCCCCCCCCCACCCCACCTCCCTTCTCCCACCTCCTTCTCCCCCCCCCATCCCCCCCCCCGTCAAAGGAACTAATAGCTTCGGACTGGAATCTCTCGTTCCCGGGAATAGAGGCGGGGGGGGGGGACCCTGACGTCACGCGGGACTTAATGAAGGACTTGTTATCGTCCTGGTCTTTGTGAAGGATACACGGCCACCTGCAACCTCATAAAAGTCTTTAATCCACCTGGGACGTCGTGGCGGACGGAGCACCACCTGGGACCCGATCATGATTAATATATACTAAATACTTTTTTTTCTTATTATTTTCTTGTGTTGATTATGTGTGGGTATGTGGGAATGTGTGTATATGTGTGTGTGTATAAGTGTGGGGGTGTGGGTGTGGGTGTGTGTGTGTGTGTGTGTTGTGTGTGTGTGTGTGTGTGTGTGTGTGTGTGTGTGTGTGTGTGTGTGTGTGTGTATGAATATTATTATTTTAATATTTATGAATGAGGAAATAATGATGATACCGACAATGTTGATGATGATAATGATAGTAACAATTATAAAGGCAGAGGTTTAAAGCTGCCATTGCCACTACCGCTACTAATAATAGTAATAATGATCACAATCATAATAATTATCATTATCATCATCTTAATATATATGATGATATGATAATAATAGTAAAACTAATAAGAAAGATAATCCTAATAAAACTCATAAATAACATATGAAATGAAGTTGGAAGCGGCGAAACTAATAAGAAAGATAATGCTAATAATTGATAATCAATAAATGAAACGAAGTTGGAAGCGGCAAACTTCACCATCCTCGGCAGGGTATTCAAGCAGGTGTTTGGCAAGCTTGTTCTCTGGCTTGACGCGTTGGTCGTGCAAGCAAGCAAGCAAGCAGAAGCAGAGGAAGGTAAAACTCGCGAAGGACAAGCAGGAATAACGAGATGATGTGGAATGAAAGAGTGATGGGAAGATTTGAAGTTTGGATGAAAGGTGAATGTGGAGGAAGACGGAGAGAGTGAATAGAGAGGAGGAAGAAGCGATGAAGATAACGAGAATAAAGGGAAAAAAAAGAGGAAAGAACTACTTTTATGGTATTCATACTTGTATATATGTGTCTTATAATGTGAATGATTGGCTCAAAGTCTGAAGTGAAGGGATTTTTTGAGGGGTTGGGGGGGGGTGAAATTCTGATGTGATGGGGCGAATTTATTTATTGAAAGTATGATGTGGTTTGAACTTATTGGCTGATACTTGAATGAGATGTGAGTGTATGAGCTGAAATTCTGATGTGATTATGAAATATATAGGCTGAAAGAGATGTGATACAGGTTTATATAGACTGATAGTCAAGCTAAATGTAAATCTGTAAGCTGAAGGTTTTAATGTTAAAGTGTGAATTTATAGCCTGAAACTATAACGCCAAGTTGGGAAATTTATCGATCGAAAAAAACCGGATTGATAGGAAATTAGAGGCCCGAGAGATGGAAAGATGCAAAATTACGGTCCAAAAATATACATGAATATAGAGATGTGAAATTATAAGCAATAACTCTCCAACACGAGATAGACGAGGAAACAGTCAGACCTTAACAATGGCGGAAAATTATGGGCTGGGAAATAATTTGAATTATTAATTAATTGAATTATGGACTTGGGTGTAATTTGAATTAGTGATTAATGAATTTGATTTATTGATTAATTGAATTATGGGCTGGGGTCTAATTTGAATTATTAATTAATGTTTTAAATTATTAATTGAATTGTGGGCTGGGTCTAATTTGAATTAATGATTAATGAACTTGAATTATTGATTAATTGAATTATGGGCTGGGGTCTAATTTGAATTATTAATTGAATTATGGGCTGGGGTCTAATTTTAATTATTGATTAATTGAATTATGGGCTGGGGTCTTATTTGAATTATTAATTGATGTTTTGAATTATTAATTGAATTATGGGCTGGGGTCTAATTTGAAGATGGCCAATAGACGGGTGTGAGTGCATGATCAATAGAGGGGCTGAGTGCATGACAGCAGGCCGCGTGCGACGGTGCTCAGCTGTTTGCATATCCGGTGGTGTGCTTTCATTAATGGGGAAGGGGGGTGGGGTAAATTTGGAGTAGGTCTAGAATAATTCGGAGCTATTTTTATTTACTTTTTTTTTTTGGGGGGGGGAGGTGAAGTTACGGAACGTTCTCTCTCTCTCTCTCTCTCTCTCTCTCTCTCTCTCTCTCTCTCTCCTCTCTCTCTCTCTCTCTCTCTCTCTCTCTCTCCTCTCTTTTCTTTCAAGTTCATATTCACTGTACCTACAAAGTAAATTGTTCAATGACTGACATGTAAAAAAAAAAAAAAAAAAAAAATCTCAGAAACTAGCTTGTAGTAAGAGCAGATTAAGGGAATGGGAAGATCGGCGAGCAGTCATAGGTGTGAATTAATGGTGAAATTGTGTCAGGTATCTCTTCCTTCTTCCTGTTCCTCCTTGTTTCGCCTCTTATCTGCTTCTTCCTTGTTCCTTATCCGTCTCCACCTCCTCTCCTTCCTAGCTCTTTATCCGTCTCCTTCCCCCTTCCTAGTCTCTCCTCTGCCTCCTTCCTACCTCCTCCTCCGCCTCCTTTTCCCTTCTTGTTCCCTTCCTCCCTACCTTCTCCACCTCTTCCTTCCTTTTTCCCTTCTTCCTTTCCCATCCCTCCCCCTCATTCTTTTTTCATCTTGTTGTGTTGTTGTTGTTCTTCTTCTTCTTCTTCTTCTTCTTCTTCTTCTTCATTCCTCCTCCTCCTTCCCCCTTCTCCTCCTCTTCCTCCTCTTCCCCTTCTCCTCCTCCTCTTTCTTCTCCTCCTCCTCCTCTTCCCCTTCTCCTCCTCCTCTCTCCCTCTCCTTCTCCTTCCCTTCCCTTCTCCTCCTCTCCTTCTCCCTTCTCCTCCTCTTCCTCTTCCCCTCCTCCTCCTCCTCCCTCCTCCTCCTCCTCCTCCTCCTCCTCTTCCCACCCTCATCACGGTCGAAATTGTTAATTATGGCCGCATGAAACTTAAACCCCATGAGATGCTCTTTCAAGATGACAACTAAAACGAAGGTACGAGAGAAAGAAAGAATAAAGGGGAAAAAAGGAGAAAGGGGATAGAAAGAGAAAGTGAGAATAAAGACGAAAGAGGAATAAGGGAAGCGAGAGAGAGAAAAGAAACGAGAAAACATCGAAAGAAAGATGAAGAAAAAAGAAAAAAAGAGAAAGATGAAGAAATAGAGAGAAAAAAGAGAAAGAACGAAGAAGAGAGAGAGAGAAAACGGGAAATAGAAATGCAAAAAGGGAGATAGAGAGAGAGAAAACGGGAAAATAGAAATGCAAAAAAGGGAGAGAGAGAGAAAAGAAAACGGGGAATAGAAATGCAAAAAAGGGAGAGAGAGAGAGAGAAAATGGGCAATAGAAATGCAAAGAAGGGAGAGAGAGAGAGACAGAGAGCCAACTAGGCTTTTAATATGCATCCCCACGTGCGTTCAGCCCCGCCAGGTGTCGAGGGGACCGCCTGATACGTGGATGAGTTAGCAAAAGTGGCAGGACACCTTTGTGTGCGTGTGAGGGGAGGTGTGAGTGTGCGTGCTGTCTGTGCGTGTGAGTGTGCGTCTGTGCGTGTGAGGGGAGGTGTGCTGTGCCATGTGAGGGTGTGAGTGTGCGTCTGTGCATGTGAGGGGAGATTGGAGTGTGCGTGTCTGTGCGTGTGAGGGGAGGTGTGAGTGTGCGTCTGTCTGTGCGTGTGAGGGGAGGTGTGAGTGTGCGTTTGTCTGTGCATGCGAGAAGGATGGCTGGATGCAGAGAGACCAGAGAGGAAAAGGAGGAAGAAGGAGAGAGGGGGGGATAGGAAAGGGAGAGGGATCGGGAGGAGGGAGAGATATAAGGATAAGGGAGGAGAGAGACTAAGCAGAAGGAGAGTGGAGTTAATAGGAGAAGGACGAGGTTCGAGATGGGAGATAAGCGGAGGAGGGAGGAAAGGGAAGAGGAGGGGGAGAGAGGCGAAAGGAGAAGAGAGGACTTGGAGAGAGAGAGATGGGAGGAAGAGCGAGGAGAGGAGTGAAAAAGAGCGCGATAAGATAAGAGAAGAGAAAAAAAATAAACGAGAAGAAAAAAAACCCTACTACTATATGGCGTTTATATGTGTATATATGTATTCAATGCATGCAGTTCATGAGCGTATATGAAAGAAAACACTATACTGCCAGTGAAAAAAACAGTAATAAACAAATCAATAATCATTCAGTTAATAAGTACAAACAAATAAATAACGAAAGGCAAATTATAACCAAATAGGGGCAAAGAGCTAATAGAACCAGAACGCGTAGAATGAATTGACGAAAAGTAAATGATAACAAATTGGAGACAAAGCTAACAGAACAGAACGTGTAGAGATGAATAACGAAGAGCAAATGATAACAAATAGGAAACAAAGAGATAACAGGACCAGAACGTGTAGAATAAATAACGAAGAAGCAAATTAATAACGTAGGAAACGAGAGATAATAGCCACTAGAACGCGTAGAATAAATAACGAAAAGCAAATGATAACAAATAGGAAACAAAGAGATAATAGAACCAGAACGTGTAGAATAATAACGAAGAGCAAATGATAACATAGGAAACAAGAGATAACAGGACCAGAACTTGTAGAATGAACAACGAAAAATAAATGATAACAAATAGGAAACGAGAGATAACAGGACCAGAACGTGTAGAATGAACAACGAAAAATAAATGAAAACCAAATAGGAGACAAGAGATAACAGGACCAGAACGTGTTATCCGTCGCTGCTCGAGACAGACCCGGGAGACACCCAGTGAAGAGGAAGTTTCCGTTATTTGGGTCAAATCTGGGGGAACTTCGCGAGACAAACTTCAGGCAAGGGCTATACATGTAGGTTGGACGGTCTTCGAGTAATAGCTGGAGGAGGGATTAGAAAGACGAGTGAATTGGTGTTTTGACTCATATTTGTGGGATGATAATTGCTTGACTACCGAGTGGGGTGTTTTGTGGGTTTGTGGTTCAGTAAGGGCACTTTGATTGTTATTATTATTAGTCATTATTGTTTATTGTCGCTATTATTGTAAATTCATTACTTCTCTATTTCTTTGATAATCGTAATGATGATAGTAATAATAATAATAATACTAGTTATGATGATCATGATAATGATAATAGTGATAATAGTTATGATAATGTTAATATTATTACTATTGTCATTATTGTTGTTATTTTCATGATCATTATTATTGTTGTTAATAATATTTTCTTTAATATAAACGTTGCTTTTTGTTATTATAATTATTATTACTACTGCTATTACTATTACTGTTATATTCGTCAACATCATTATTATCACTATGATGCCCATTAAGATTATCATACCCATTATCATTATCATCATTTCATTAATTCCACCAGACATAGAAGTGGAAGGGGCGGAGAAAATCTTTTTTTCTTCTTTTTTTTACAGCGATTGCCTTGGATTACCAAGAACTTATTCAATAGACGAAATATTTGCAGGTGGAAATTCCTCTAGCTCGCTGAGAGGCGAAAGGAAGTTAGCAATTGAACTTAGGGTCCCAGGAGCTTAATTACCAAGGAAATTGCCAAGTATGTGTCGGCGAGAGAAACTCAGAAAGTATATGCAGTGCGTATGCTGAAGTAGTTAAGGGTAATTTATTTCTACTCTGATACATACATACGTACAAATGCATACACACACACAGATAGATTGATAGACAGAATATATTTATGTACAGATACATACACACACAGATAGATTGATAGACAGAGTGGGTAGTGAAAAATGAGGAAAAGGAATGAATAGGTATTAAACAATTTAACTACACATTCATTCAGACAGTTAACTATCAGACAACCTTTATCCTTACCCCTCTCTCCAATGCCCTATACCCCACCCCTCTACATCCTCCCCGCAACCCTTTCCCCCCCAAGATCCTTCCCCAATTCCTCTCCACAACCCTTTCCCCTAATCCCCCATCCTTCCCCAACCCTTTTCCCCATGCTATCCCCCCCCCTACATCCTTCCCCCCAATTCCACTCCCCTGCCTTCCCCAATCCAACCCATCCCTACCTCCTTCCCGTACCCCCCGCCTCTACCCACTTGCTGTCTCCCGAGAAATGGCCAAGCTACGTTGCTATTAGGCAAGCCTTGTCATTCTTATGCAAGCCGCATGTTGCCGCTGAGTCGCGTTTAAGAATTCCTGTTCGCTTTATGATAAGTGACGCTGACAGGGGCTTAAGTACAGGCGTCTGTGTGGGGGCTTTTAGGAGGGAGAAGGGGCTATGTGTTCTTATTCTTAGGTGTGTTATCTGTGTTGATGGAAAGGGAAGTGTTCTTTGATTGTTGTTGAAAATTGTAAGTGATTTTTCTCTTTTTCTTTTAAGATTTTTTTTCCTTTTCGTGTTACTGTTTGGTGTTTATCTCGAGTTGTCTGAACGTTAGGCTTTGTTCCTCTGAAATTTACCGTTGCTGAAGGTATCTGAAGATTAATCATTTCCTTTTATCTGTCTAATCTATATATATATATATATATATATATATTTATATATTATATGTATGTATGTATGTATAATTGCGTGTGTATATGTACGTGTGAATTATGTGTGTATATATATGTGTGTGCGCGTGTGGGTGTGTGTATGTATAGATATATGTATATATGTGTGTATATATATATATATATATATATATATATATATATATATATATATATATACACACACAACACACACACACACACACAATTATATGTATATTATATGTATATATATGTATATATATATGTATGTATATTATATATTTATAATGTATATATATGTATGTATGTATGTATTAAAATGTATATGTATATATCTGTATGTGTATGCTATAATATGTGTATATATATATATGTGTATATATGTGTATGTATATAATGTATATATGTTTTATGTATGTACATATGTTTATATATGTATATAATAATGTATATGTGTATATACATATGTATACATATGTGTATGTGTATAAATGCATGTAAATATATGTATATACGTATAAATATATGTATATATATGCATATATGTATATGCAGCTATTTATATCTATAAATGTTTGTGTGTGTGTGTGTGTGTTGTACATATGCTTATCTTTTTGTTTTGCTAAATCTCAAACTCATCTTCCTTACGAAGAGAAAATGCCCGTCTCATGCCTGATCATCCGAAACCAATGTCCTCGTCATGCATGAGTCCCCTCTCGAGATGCCATGCGCGAGGTCATTATCCCGGGATATAATGGGTTATCTCGGACCCCCATTTATGCCAGATTTCAAAAGCTGTCTTAATCTCCATCTATGCGGATCATCCGGAGAAAACAGATCTGGATATCAGGCATGACCCCTTCGAGTGTCATGCAGTGAGGGTCAGGTCAGGTCCAATGAATCAATGCGCGGAGTCTTGAAGTGCGAGGTTTACGAGTCTTTTTTTTTCTTTGGTCTTTAAGCCCCCTCCTCCTCTCTTATCACTGGATTTGTTTTTGTGTCGTTCTATTCTTTTTTTCTTTGCCTTTTTTGGGTGTTTTAGTTTTTCTGTTTTTGTCTTTTTCCCTTTTTTCTTTTTTTTTGTATTTTTTTACTTGACTGTATATTTCTGTTTTTTTTTTTACTTCTGTCCATGCTCTATCCTTCTCCCATCTTTATCACCCAATTTGTGTCCTCTTCTCTACCTCCCTCCTTTTTTATCCCTTTTTATTCCCCTATCCTCTTTTTTATCGCTCTCTATCTCCATGTCTTTATATCGCTCTCTATCTCCATGTCTTTTATATCCCCTCTCTGTCTCTCATCTTTTTTTCTCTCTCCTACTTTACGAGTCTCTCTCTCTATCCTCCCCCCTCCCTCCCTTCCCTCCCTCCTCTCTCTCTCCCTCTCTCCCTCTCTCCCTCCCTTTCCCCCCTCTCTCTGTCTCTTCTTCCCTCCCCCCTCTCTCCCTTTCTCTCCCTTCCCTTTCTTTCCTCTCTATCTTCCCCCCACCCCACTGACCCATCCCCCCAACCATGACGTAGGTCAGGTCACGTCATCCCGCCATTTAACACTTCGACCCCCACCCCCCCTCCCACCCCCTCCCCTCCCCCCCGGCCTGACCTAGCACGGGCCTCACCTATAGCCTCCCATAGCGTGTGGCGTTCCCGAATTCCCGGAGATTCCCCGTAGGATTATCACGCGAGATTCCCACTGCTGTTGCGTCACTGTCTCTTGGGTCGTGAGGGTAGGGATCTGTGTTCTTTTGTTTTGTTTGTTTGCTTGTACTTTGTTTGTTTGTTTTGATTGTGCGTTTGGCTTTGTGTTATCGTTTGTGGTTGTGATTTTGTTTTTATTTGTTTGTGTCTGTTTTTATTTATGTTTGTTTCTTTTTGTTTGTGTTTATTGGTTATTTGATTGGTTTATTTGGTTGTTTGTGTATTTATCTGTTTTTTTTATTTGGGTATTTTTTTGTTCGTTTGTCGATTGATATGTTGATTTGTTTATGTATTGTTGGTTGTTTACGTAACTAATTTCGGAGTTTTGTCGTTTCCAATTGTTTTTGTTTCTGACCTGTTTCGTTTTTCATGGTTGATGTTTTCTTTTTTGTATTTCTCTCTATTGATAATAGTTTTTTTTCTTCTCTTCTTCCCTCTCTCTCTCTCTCTCTCTCTCCTCTCTCTCTCTTCTCTCTCTCTCTCTCTCTCTTCTCTCTCTCTCTCTCTCTCTCTCCTTCCTCCTTCCCACCCTCCCTCCGCCTCGACACGCACACAACCACACCACGACCACACCACACACACACACACACACACACACACACACACACACACACACACACACACACACACACCACACACCACACACACCACACACAATCGCTCCTCATGATCTGCTGATCCTGTCGAGAGTCTGTCTCAAACGCCTCTGATATAAAAGATGAAATTTAGCAGATTTCTTGATCTTCGTCTTTCGTGAAGTTTCTGCTGAGGAAAATTTATTCTCGGCTCGACTTCGGCCTTTATTCGAGTAGCTCGCATTCGCTTTATTAGCTTGTGTGTGTGTTTTGTATCGGGTGGTTTTTTAAGTTTATTTATTTATTTTTTAATGATTTTACTGTTTGCAGTTTACAGTTTTTTTATTTTTCTTTTTTATTATACAATGCATTGGGGTTATTGGATCGACTTGTGTGATGAAAATTGTGCTGTTCGTATTAATGAAATTGGCTAGAAAAATATGAGGAAAATATGTTATTTTTGATGGGTTTCTTTCCTGTACATTTTTCTTAATTTTCTATTTTTGTTATTTTTTCCCATAAAGACAACAGTAGTTGAAAATATTCTGGAATCAGGGTATGAAAAGTCTTTCTCTCCTTTCCTTCCTTCCTTCCTCACCCTCTTCCTCTCCCTCTCCCTCCCTACCTCCTTCCATACCCTCTCCCTCCTACCTCCTTCCCCTCTCCCTCCCTACCTCCTTCCATCCCTCTCCCTCTCTCCTCTCCTCCTCCCCCTTCTCCCTCCCTTCCTCCTCGCCCCCCCTCCTCTCCTTCCCCACCCTCTCTTCCCTCCTTCCCCCCTCTCCTCCTCCCTCCTCTCCCTCCCCTCCTACCCACCCTCTCCTATCCTACCCCCTCCCTCCTCCCAACTCTCTCCCTCTCCCTTCCCCCTCCCCTCTCCTTCCAACCCTCTTCCTCTCCCTCTCCTTCCTACTCCACCCTCTCCATCCCCTTCTCCCTCCTACCCACCCTCTCCCTCGCCACAAACCCTTGACCTTCTCCCTCTCCCAAAGGCCAACAACACCACCGCCATGGCTCTGTACAAGTCGGTTCTCAAGGTTCTCTCCGCTGCCTGGTTCTCTTTGTCTTAGAACCGTGTTCTCCCTCCTGCTCTTCCCTACCTCTCTCCCTCTTCCCCTTCCCTACCCTCTCTCCCTCCCTCCTTCCTTACCCCTTTATCTCTCTCCTTCTTTATTCTTCATCTTTTTTTAAATTATTTTCCTGCGTCTACTACTTTTCATAATGTCCATCTCTCTCTCTCTCTCTCTCTCTCTCTCTCTCTCTCTCTCTCTCTCTCTCTCTCTCTCTCTCTCTCCTCTCTCTCTCTCTCTCTCTCTCCCTCTCCTCCCTCCCTCCCTCCTCTCCTCCTCCCTCCCTCCCTCCCTCCTCCCTCCCTCCCCTCCCTCCTCCCTCCCCCTCCCTCCCCTCCCTCCCCTCCCTCCCTCTCTCTCTCTCGTTATAAGGCGCTTTCATTCTGCTTGTGGCTCGGGGACGCTAGCTTGTGCATTGCAATAAAGCAAGTTGCAGCAGATGTCTTTGCGGGCGGGCGTTTTCCCTCTTGTCGATTGCCGGAAATTGCTCGATTATGCAGATTAGCTTTCTGGATCTCGTCTTGGCTACTTTTCTTCTTTCTTCTAATTCTTCTTTGCTGTTGTTGCTGATTTTCGTTCTTCCGCTTCCTCTCATTCTTTTTTTGTTTTCGTTAACTGTTCCTCTATTTCTTTCATCCTTTCGTTTCTTTTTTATTACCTATGGATCGTTTAACTGTGTAAGATTCCTCTCTCTCTCCTCTCATTCCCTCTCTCTCCTCTCTTCTCTTCTCTCTCTCTCTCCTCTCTCCTCTCTCTCTCTCTCTCTCTCTCTCTCTCTCTCTCTCTCTCTCTCTCTCTCTCTCTCTCTCTCTCTCTCTCTCTCTCTCCCCCCTCTCCCTCTCCTCTCGCTCTCCCCTCTCTCCTCTCCCCCTCTCCCCTCTCCCCCTCTCCCCCTCTCCCTCTCCCCTCTCTCCCTCTCTCCCTCCCCTCTCCTCTCCTCCCTCCCTCAGTATCTATTTCCCCGCCACCCTTTCTCTCTCTACTTTTTAGTGCCGTGTCTATGAAGTCTTTCTTTTTTTTTACCCATTTTCTTTCTTTTTCTTTCTCTCTCCTTCCTTTTTTTTCTCTCGTCTCGTTCACTCGGCGCAAAAGCATAACGGTAATGGTCGAAGCGTCTTTTTTTTCTATCGACGCAAAATCACGTTTCATCAGGCGATAGGGCGGCCCGAAAGGAACCTCGCCAAAAATGCCTTGCAACCTAATGTACGTTGGCAGATCAATATGCGCGAGGAAGTATGGTGAATAATGCACCATGCAACGTCATTCGAAAATATGTTTGTTTTTTTTTTCGTAGTGGATTGATTTTTTTTTTTTTTTTTTTTTTTTTTTTTTTTTTTTTTTTTTTTTTTTTTTTTTTTTTTTTGGCTTGTGCATATTTGAATGGGACTTGTACGTTGCGCTTGTATCCGCTTGTGTGAATGGCCCGCAATAAAGAATTGAATTATTGCTTGCTTGTGCTATATATAGAAGGCAAGAGTAAATACGCGTGATTGATGCATTAATGTGTCGCCATAAAGCGTGGTCGCCGTTTCCATGGCAACGCCAGAAGTCACGGTCATGTTACATTTGTTCTGCTATGTATATGGTATACATATATATATATATATATATATATATATATATATATATATATATATATTATATTATATATATGTACTTTCTTCTCCCCTTCCCCCCCACTTTCTTCCCCCCTCCTCCTCCCCACACGATCCCATGCAAGACACCTTCAGCAAAGACCGCCAAGGGAGAAATGGGACACCTGAACGCCAAGATGTTGACCTTTATTGACCTTACTTTTGAGACGGTTAGGGGGGGGGCAAAGGGCCAAGATGGTCTGTGATTGTGGGGTTGGGTGGGTGGTTGGGGGTTAGGGGGGGGGGTTCTGATGCGGCTTTTGTATTTTTTTTCTCTCTTTTTTATTTATTTTTATTTATTATTTATTTATTTTTGAGGTGTATTTTTATGTTTTTTTTGGGGAATGGGAGTGTTGACAGGCTTCTAAAAATAGTGATAATAATAAAGATGATAAGAAGATAGATAGATAAATAAACAGATAATGAAACATAGTAAGATTATTACATAAAAAAATAAAAAATAAGAATCTAACATTTGCAAAACATCAAAAAAAAAATAACAATAAAGACAAAACACGGCCGTCGATTGCTGTTGACCTGCTTGGCTGACGTAAAAAAAAAGCAAAGGAAAATTTACTGGCGCAACAATGCAAGATAATGCAACTTCATCTTCCCAGCTGGGTCACCATCGCCTCCCAAGGTAGTGCCAGTCGGGGGTCGGTCGAGGTCAGGCCTGGCTCTGTGCCTCTTGAGAAGAAAGTCGTTGGTGCCGACGCTGTAACTCATAAGATTTGAGAAGATAAAAAAAACTGTTGACTTGTAAAGGCTAACGTGAAAGTAAAAAAAAAAAAAAAAAAAATCTAGTTTATGCAACAGAGCTAATGATAGACAGCGATAGAGCGGTTTCGAGCACCTCCGCTGGCCTTTGATTTGGCCAACGCCGCTAGCTCCTATGTCGTCTTCCATCCCTCGCTCTTTTACACGCAAATACCCCCTCCCTCATACCCCCCCCCTCCCTCTCGCAAACACACACACATACATACATACATACTACATACATACATACATACATACATACATACATACATACATACATACACATACTACATACATACATACATACACATACACACACACACACACACACACACACACACACACAACACACACACACACACACACACACACACACACACACACACACACACACCACACACACATCATACACTCATCGTACTGTCTTTACACCTGTATGTTATCCTTCACCTCTTTTGCCTCCTTCCCAACACCTCTTCCTCTCCTCTAACCCCCACCTCCTTCCTCCCCTTCCTCTTCCACCCTTCTCTCGTTATGCCTCACTTCCTCCTTCTGTTTTGTCTCCTTCCAACCCCTCTTCACCTCTCACCTCTTCCTCTTCCTCCTCCTTCCCTTTTCCCCTCCCTCCTCTCCCTTTCTCTTCTCCCTTCTCCCCTTCTCCTCCACTCCTCCCTCCTTCCTCCCCTTCGTCTTCCACCCCTCCACTCTCCCCCCTTCTCTCCTCCCTTCTCCCTCCACTCCTCCCCCTCTCCCCTCCTTCCTCCTCCTCTCGTTATGCCCTCGCTTCCTCCTCCTCCCGCCGACGCCCCTACCAGCGCTCCCGAGGCTCAAGGAAAGAGTCTTCAGCGCTGTGGAACCTGGAGCCTCCTCGAGAAAATGACTTGCTTCCTGCGAGAAAAGGGGAATCCCCGCACCCAGAGACTCCCCCTTCTCTCTCTCTTTCTCTCTCTGTCTC
>NW_020869492.1:102651-115151 GCF_003789085.1 Penaeus vannamei
TCTTTTCTTCCTTCCTTTCTTTCTTTTTCAATTTCTCTTTTTCTGATAATTTTCTTTTTTTTCTCGTTCTTTCTATTTCTCTATTCTGATATTTTTTTTCTTTTGCTCGTTTTTTTTCTCTCTCTCTTTTTCTGATATTTTCGATCGGGAAACGAAAAGGTCCATTTTTTTATATCTTATCATGTGTTTTGGTTCCTTTCGCTTCATCAGCTGTTTTAAAGATGAAAGGCATTTCTGTTGCCATGGTTACCTCTCTTATAGTAATTTCACGATGGTTGTTCATGTTGAGATCATGGTTCTTATCATTATGATGTTAGCATATATATTTACATATTATTTTTATATCATTATTATGTTTATATCATTATTATATTATGTTTATGCTTATGATTGTTTTGTTATTCATATTACTATTACTGTTACTTCCATGATAATTTTCATATCATTAGCATCATAATCGTCATTGTTTTTCTTATCAGTTATCATTATCATTATTGTTATTATCATTACTGTTATTACCTTTACTATTGGTATTTTCATTTTTATTATTGTTATTATTTATTTTACTACTGCTATCACTATAATTGATATCATAATTCATGCTATTATTATTATTATTACCATTGAAATAATTGTTATTAGTATTGTTATTTTTACTTATTGTTATCATTTATCACTACTAATATTTTTACTATTTTATTTATCAGCGACGTTATTAATACCGTTAATTTTACAACTACTGTTTCTGCTATCATTATCTTAATTATTTTCATCATAACTGATAAACTAATGTAGGGTTAACTTCTATTCAAACAAAGGAATTTAATTAATTTATGTATTTTTACATGTATTTTTTAGGGGAGGGGGAGGGAGATAGAGACAGAGTGGGGGAGGGAGGGGGAGGGAGTTAGGGAGGGGGGGGAGGGGGAGGAATTTAATTGATTTATATATTTTACATGTATTTTAGAGGAGGGGGAGGGAGATAGGGGCAGGGAGGGGAGGGAGTTAGGGGCAGGGAGGGGGATCCTCGTGGTTATCTAAAACCCACATCGAAAGATACGCATTTTTTTTTCTTTATGCCGAAATTAGTGTAAAAGTTTACTCAGACTTTTAACATTTAATGGCGAAGGGATGGAGGGGAAAAAGAGAAAAGAAAACAGAGGAGACGGAAAGAGGAAGAAGGGAAGTGAAAGAAAGATGGATTGGGTAGAGGAAGGGAGGGGACTGAGAGAGGGAAAGGGGGAAGGGAGGAAAGAACACAAACACACACACACACACACACAACACACATATAATATAATATATATATTATATATATATATATATATATATATATAATATATATAATGTATGTATGTGTGTGTTTGTATGTATTTGTATGTGTGTGTGTGTGTGTGTGTAGAGAGAGAGAGAGAGAGAGAGAGAGAGAGAGAGAGAGAGAGAGAAATGAGAAAAAAAAGAGAGTATAACTTTGACAAGATAAATAACGGAGATTTTACATCTGAACGATTGGTAATTGTATTTCGGGAGAGTGTGGGGTGGAGGGGGGAGAGGGGAGGGAGAAGGGGGAGGGGGGGAATCGGACAGATAACGTTATGATCCATATCTAATTTTAGCCTTCAAAATCTAATGATCATTTTATCGGTGATTGATTTATTTAATCGAAAGGCTACGTGTATTGATAACCCCCCCCCCAGATAAATATTAACAATTTATGACGGTTGGCTATATTAGGACATAATAACAAGATCAATAGCACTACTTGCAAATTTAGTGGACTGATTTTAACACGACCTTTTTTTTGTGTGCACAGGAATATACTGGTTGTTGGTATACGTCACTGATTTCTATATCAATCTCTAACTTAACTCCGTTTGTTAATGTATACTAATGTCGGTGCGTTGTTATATTATAGAAGCAATATTGAATTTTATTCTCGAAATATCCTTGTATGATTATATCCTATAAATCAATGTTATTACATATTTATCGTCTTTTCTTTACACACAGCTCGCTCGTACGTAGATTGATACACATACATACAAACACTATAAGAAATATAAAAGATAATACAAGTGAAAGTTAACATTGACTAAACTTAAACTCCAAAGGACACCCACGAAGAAGAGGGGGTGGGGGGGGGGGAGGCGCGGATCTATTATGCAATATATATACACATAAGTGGAAAGGTATGAATGAGAACGAATATCTTCACAATACAAGAGACGTATTTAACCGGTTTCGATTATATCTTCGTCAGAAATACATGTCTAAATACATCTCTTGTATTGTGAAGATATTCGTTCTTATTCATACCTTTCCACATTTGTCAACATAAATACGGTTCATATACACATAAACCTGAATTAGATCGTATGCCTGCAAACACAAAACAACGTCGAAGGGAAGAATACTTTCTAACACAGTTTATTCATTCATAGTTATTTTTTGGTTTATAGTTTACACATATTCAGTGTATCGTTCATAGTTTACACGTTTATATTTAATCTATGACTCGCAGTCTACACATTTATATTCAGTCTATGGCTCAGAGTCTACACATTTATATTTGATCTATGGCTCGAAAAACACAGGAAAAGCTTGTAACTAGCCTTTTAAACACACCAAAGATGGGTCTGCAAATTTAGATATCAAACATATTAAGTAAACACAGTACTAGATATAAAAAAGAGGAAGTGAAGAGAGAGAGAGAGAGAGAGAGAGAGAGAGAGCCAGAAGACGGCAGACCACATGCTTACAAAGGCCTAAAACTTTTACCTGAATTATCTCAAATACAGTTGTTGTGTCGTAGATGGTACCACATAGAAGGTATTCGATGTAAAGTTAATATCTTCATTTGGAGGTTGCTGTAAAAAGGAGGGTATTTGATGCAAAATTAAAATCTTCATTTGGTGGTTGCTGTAATTTCGCGTAATGCTGAGGACGCTGTAAGTTCGGAACATCAACACGCCAAGAATTGTCTTCGTGTTCGACTACCGGAAAGACCCGGTTTGTACGACCTCTTCGTTCCCTTGAACCCTTCTCCGTCTTCCATTCACATCTTTATTTTCTCCTTCCTTTCTTCTTCCCTTTCCTTCCTTATTCCCTTCTCTCTCCTTTCCTTTACCTTCCTTTTCCTTTCTGTGATTTTCTTCCTTTACCGTCGTTTCCTTCTGTTTCTCGTTTCCCTTCTTTTTCTCCTTTCCCTTCATTTTCTCCTTCCTTTCATCTCCCTTTCTCTTCCCTTCCTCCTTCCATTTACCTTCCTTCTTCCCTTCTGATTCTCCTTCTGTTGACCTCTTTTTTTCCTCCTCCTAATCCTCGTCTCTCTCTCTCTTTGCTTCATTGGTTCGAAGTAACGAGATCCGAAGCAGCGATTCACTCGGGTTCGGTCCGTTGCCGAGTCTTTGCGAAATCGCCGTAATGATTCGCGTCCAAGCTGTTAATTGTTCGTACAGCGGCATTTAATTGCTCATGTATAAAGATTTAATACCGTGTCGTAAGGGTTAATGGGTCTTATCCTCGTGCTCTTCGGAGTAATGTCCCGCTGGTTATATCTAAGCGCTTGATTAGGCTATTAGTGGAATACTTGGTTAATTATTCTTCTTAAAGTTCGTGGTGCTTCGATTATTTCGTTTGGTGTAGGCGTCTTGGTTTCGTTGGATTATGGGATCTTCAAGGTGGTACTAATTTTCCTTCGTTTGTTCATGGAAGATTCTGTCCTGTTTTAAGATTTTTTTTAATATGGCGGTTTTATTATTTCTTAAAAATCGCATGTGAATTATTTTTTTTTTTAGAAATCGTATGTGAATGTTTTTTTTTTTTTTTTTTTTTTTTAGATGTACTAAACTTTTTGCTGATATTGATTATACTTAATAAAATAATGCATTCTGATTAAGTGTTATGATGACTTCGATTGTGTTGTGTGTGTGTGTGTGTATTTGTGTGTGTGTTTGTGTGTGTGGGTGTGTTTTTTTTTGTGTGTGGGTGGTGTTTTTCTGTGTGGGTGTGTTTTTCTGTGTGTGTGTGTGTTTTTCTCTGTGTGTGTGTTGTGTTTTTTCTGTGTGTGTGGGTGTGTATGCGGTGTGTCTGTGTGTGTCTGAATACGGGCACATGCATAAAATGTTTATTATTCCTATTTCTCAGCTTTCTCAGTCCTCTCATACAAATTTTATGGTTCGCATCATATGTCCAGGTAATTTTAACGCAAATATTATTACTTTATGCCATTTGGGTCCCCTGCACTCCCCCCCCCTCTCTTATATAATACGTGCAATGATAATGATAATGATACTAATAGTAATGATGATAATAACGATGATAATGATAATGGTAATGATGGTAATAGTAACGATGAAGATAGTGATGATAAATGATAATGGTAATGATAGTAATGATAACAATGATATTAACAAAAAGATAATGATAATTGTGGTGATTATGATGATAGTGATGGTAACAAAACAACTAAGCAACAACAAAAGACAGTGATAATGTTAGTGATAAAATTGATAATTATGATGATAATGATAACTCATAATATTCATAACGATACAATAATGATAATGGTGATGATGCTAAATAATAATGATAGACAATAGTAATGGATTAATAATGATAAGGACTAGTAGATAACATAATACTACTATTTTCTTTTTGTTCCCTTTGGCTGTCGCTGCAGTGCAACCTCCAAATGCCTTTTGCAATTTTCATAAGTCGCAGAGATTGACCTTGAAAGAAAAAAGACAAAAAAAATAAATAGATAAAAAGAAAGACAAAAAAAAAAAGACAAAAAGAAGAAGAAAAAAAAAACAAATAAAAAAATAATAATAATAATAATAAAAAAAAACATTGATGCGGGAGTGGCAGTGTCTGTAAAGTGCCTGCGGTTAACGTCATTCCCGGCGAGTGCCAAGTTAGGACGGATGACCTTGACCTCTGCGAGAGCCATTTCAAAGGAGTATCATGCGCGTAATTTTTTTTCCTCGGGGGGGGGTGGGGGGGGTATGTGTGCGCTGGGTCTCTAAAGTGATTTCGTTTTGTATTTTTGTTTATTGTTATTATTTTTGATAGCTTTGTTTTCGTCTTTGATATCGACATGATTGTTGATAATATTAACAGTGTCACTATTATTTCCATCGTCATTATTAGCAGCGGCAGTATCACCATCACTGTCATCACCATCACCACCCATCATTATCATCACCATCATTACCACCACACCACCACCATCATCCACCACCACCACACCACACACCACCACCATACCACCAACACACCACCACCATTACCACCATCACCACCACCACCACGTCACCACCATACTACCTTTTGCTTTTGTTTCCATACCATAATATGTAAATATATTTCCCCGCCATTGAATTTTTAATAAGAGCATCACAGCGATTCATTAATATTAGATATATATATTCCTTATAGAGGATGAATTCTTTATTTAACGCCTGAATAACAGAGGGTAAATTAATTGCTAAATTAATTAGTTTCATTAAGCTCTGTGATATAAAAAAAGACGTGTGGTAATTAATAGAGAGAGAGAGAGAGAGAGAGAGAAAGATAGATAGATAAAGAGAGAGAGAAGAGAGAGGAAAGTGAAAGGAAAAGGGGAGGGAGAGAAAGTGGATGGAAAGAGGAGAGACATAAGGAGGAGAGGGAAAGAGAGAAAGTGGAGGGGAATAGAGGAGAGAGAGAGAAAATGGAGGGGGATAGAGAGAAGAGAGAGAGAGAGAAAGGGTAGGGAAAGAAAGAGAAGAGTGAGAGAGAATAAACCCCACAACAAAATGACAAATTATACTTACTCCGAAAACCGCTCTTCCTGAACAGCGTTCTCCCAGACGATAATAAACGTATCACTTTTCCCCAAAGAAGATTCTAGGAAAAGGTTCTTATTCACACAAAAAAAAAAAAAAATAAAAAAAAAAAAAATCATTGCACATCGGGGATTTTCCATCACCTTGAATATCCTCTTATCTCATCTACATACAGCTGGTGAATGGAAACCCTTTTGCACGTTTAATGGCACCTCTTACAGCAAAACGTTTCTGAACGTTTATTAAGCAGAGCGAAAGCTAACGGAGACAATCCTCTGCATCTTCTGAGGGTGGGACGGTGGGACTGAAAAGAGAGAGGGAGAGAGATTTTGAAGAGAGAGAGGGAGAGGAGAGAGGAAGAGGGAAAGGGAAGAGAGAGAGAGAGAGGAAAAAGAAGAGAGAGAGAGTGAAGAGAAGAGAGAGAGATAGTGTGTGAAGGGTGAAATAGAGTGTGCCCGATATATAATATATATATTATAATATATTATATATATATATATATATATATATATAATATAGAGATTATAATACTATAGAGAGAGAGAGAGAGGAGACAGAGAGAGAGAGAGTGGGGGGGGGATAGGGAATGGGAGAGAGAGGGAGAGCGCGAGTGTCCGAGATTGATTCCGAGAGAGAAGGGGGTGGGGTGGGGGGGGAAATACATCCGACATTCCAGCTAAACAGTACCCACGCGCTTCTAATAATGCTCAATAATGATGATCACAGAGCCGCCATCATTTGCATATTGACTTGCGCCAAAGCCAGACAACCATGTTAGCACGAGCCATTCGCCGTGGCACCGTCTGGCACTGTTGGCTGCCAGCATCAAGCAGCTTAAGTATGGCACCTCGGAGTCTGCTGCTGAGCTCGGGTCTTTGTTGTCTGCGGAAGAGTGATGGAGCCCAGTGAGGGAGAGAGAGGAGAAGGGAGGGAGGGGAGGGAGAATGAGAGAGAGGGAGGGAGAAGGGAGAATGAGAGAGAGGGAGGGAGAGGGACAGAGGGCAGTAATGAAATGAAAATGAGAGAGAGGAGAGGAAAGAGGGCAGGAGGGAGGAGGAAAGGAGAATAAGAGAGAGAGGCGAGGAGAGGAGGAATAGGAACAGAGGGGGAAGGAAGGGAGAATGAGAGAGAAGAGAGGGAGGGAGAGGGACAGAGGGGAGTAGGGAGGAGGAAAGGAGAATGAGAGAGAGAGGCGAGGAGAGGGAGGAAGGAAGGGAGAATGAAATAGAGAGGGAGAGGAACAGCGGGAAGGAGAGGGACAGAGGGGATGGAGAGGAATGAGAGAGAGAGAGGATGATGGAGAATGAAAGAGAGGGAGAGGGGAAAGTGAAGTAGTGTGTGAGGGAGAGGGAAATAGAGAAGGGAAGGAAGATGGAGTGAGGAGAAAGGGAGGAGGGAAAGAGATATATACAGGAATAGTTAGATACAACGTTAAGGAGAGAAAGTTAAAGAGAAAAAAAATGTCAGATACAAAGCACAAACAGACAGAAATAGAAACAAAGACCAATCCGAAGAAAGAGACAAATAGAGAAACAAACAAACAAAGAGAAAGAGTAAAAGAGGGAGCGAGCTAAAGGAGGGAGATAGGCCAGTGTATCGACATTTTGAGTGCTTAGACAGATGGCTTTTGGGTATTGTGTAGATAAAGCCAGTCTGGAGTTGCTTTTTTCGGAAGCAAGACAGACAAGAAGTAAATTGGGTCTGGAAGAAATTCAGACTGAAAATTCGAGTTGATAATTGTGTGTGTGTTTGTGTGTGTGTGTGTGTGCGTGCGGTGTGGGTGTGTGTGTGTGTGTGTGTGTGTGTGTGCGTGTGTGTGTGTGTGTGTGTGTGTGTATGTGTGTGTGTGTGTGTGTGTGTGTGCTTGTGTGTGTGTGTGTATGTATGTATGTATGTATGTGTGCGTGTGTGTGTGTATGTGTGCGTGTGCGTGTGTGTGTGTGTGTGTATGTGTATGTGTGTGCGTGTGTGTGTGGTGTGTGTGTGTGTGGTGTTGTGTGTGTGTGTGTGTGTGTGGTGTGTGTGTGTGTGTGTGTGTGTGTGTGTGTGTTGTGTGTGTGGTCCGCTTGCTATTTCCTGTGATAGAGATAAGGAGACTAATAATGATGATCATGATAGATAATGAAGACTGTGATGATAATGATAGGAATAATGATGATATCCACAACAAAAAACAACTATGATCACAATAACAATAACAGTAATAATGATAATAATTAATAATGGAAGGTAGCTAGAAGAAGCAGCAAAAACAAAAGAGATCTTAGAAAAAAAGGAAAATGGCAGGATTTGAGAGGGGAAAACTACAAAGTGAAAAAGGATAATGAATAAGGATGATAAATTAAAAGTTTTGAAAATAAAAAATCCTATTCCTTTTAGAAACCGGATTAACATTGGGAATCCGCCCATGGGGTAGATAACGGTAATAATGATAATATAAATGATATAATAGAAATAAAAGCAATGAAATTAATCAACAAAATAACATTTGTAAATGACAATGAATAAATGAATGATAATGATAAGGATAGTGATGTTAACAATTAAAAAACAATAACGATAATTGATATGAATATTAATCATAAATAAATCAACGAAATAATTACCAACATCTGTAAGTGACGAAAATGATGATAATAATATTAGAAATAAAAAGAATAACGAACGATGAACGTAACCAAACGAAGGACGATAACAAATGAAATATTAATCGTACATCAACGAAATGATTGCCACTTGTAATCACAGGCCAGTTCGCCCTTCCGGTACTCAGGTTTAATGAACTCCAGCCGGGGTCACTGAACTACGACAGCCGGCGTTTTTTAACAAGAAGCTGCTGGTACAAAAAAAAAAAAAAAAAAAAAAAAAAAAACAAGAAGCTGCTGGTACAAAAAAAAAGAAAAAGAAAAATTAACAAGAAGCTGCTGGTACGAAAAAAAAAAATAATAAGAAAATAAAAAGAAAAATTAATAGGTTGCTGGTACAAAAAAAAGAAAAAAAAAAGAAAAAAAGAAAAAAAAAGGAAAAAGTTCAATGCAGACTCGAGATCCAGAATTCGTATCCGGAAATACCATGCGGTGCTCACGACTCTCGCATGGGGTGAGGAGAGGCTTTCGATTTTCTTCTTCATCATCGTTATCGTATCTTTTCGTTTCTTTTTATTATTCTTTAGTTTTTTTTCTATTTTGCTTTTTATATATATATATATTTTTTTTTAGTTTTCTATTTTTTTCTATTGTCTTTTTTCTGTAGTTATTTTATATTTTTCTTCTTTTTCGTTTTGATTTTTGTGATTCACGTATTAGCTTCAGTTTGGAGTGATTCTTGTGTGTATTTGTGTGTTTGTTTGTTTGTCTGCGTGGTAGTATATCCTGTATAAATGCGACTATATGTTTTCTTTTTAGTTTTTTTCATTTTTTTCTGTTTTTTTCTTATTTTCTTTCTGTTTCTTCTAATTCACGTATTAGTTTCAATTTGGAATGATCCTTGTGTAAGTGTTTGTTTGTTTTTTTTGCCTGTGTGTGGTCGTATGTCCAATATGAATGCGACTAAATGTGTTTTCTTCTTCTTTTTAGTTTTTTTTTCTATTAATTCACGTATTAGTTTCAATTTGGAATGATCTTTGTGTAAGTGTTTGTTTGTCTGTTGTGGTTGTATGTCCAATATGAATGCGACTAAATGTGTTTCTTCTCTTTAGTTTTTTTTTCTATTTTCTCTGTTTTTTTTTTTCTATTAATTCACGTATTAGTTTCAATTTGAAATTATCTTTGTGTGTTTGTTTGTTTGTTTGCCTGTGCGTGGTCGTATATGCAATATGAATGCGACTAAATGTTGTTTTTTTCTATTTTTTTCTGTTTTTCTTTTCTATTAATTCACGTATTAGTTTCAATTTGGAATGATCTTTGTGTGTTTGTTTGTTTGCCTGTGTGGGAGCATATCCTATATGAATGCGACTAAATGTGTTTCTTCTTTTTATTTATTTTTTTACTAGTATTATTTTTCTCTCAATTCACGTATTAGTTTTTATTTGGTATGATCTTTGTGTGTTTGTTTGTTTGCCTGTGTGTAGTCGTATATGCAATATGAATGCGAAATGTTTTTTTTTATATTTTTTTGTGTTTTTTTTTTCTTTTTTATTAATTCACGTATTAGTTTCAGTTTGGAATGATCTTTGTGTGTTTGTTTGTTGGCCTGTGCGCGGTCGTATATGCAATATGAATGCGACTATATGTTAAAACATAACTGACAGATGGTCGAAACAAATGTTATCTGAAATGCCGTGACAGCGATGGAGCAATATACTTCACTTTTCCATATAAATCTTTGAACAACTGCACTTCTGTAAATTTGTATCCCAGAATCAGCGCTGCCTGGACCGAAAAAAAAAAAAAAAAAAATGGGAAGTGCCATGCTTCATTTTTTTTTTTTTTTTCAGTTTCTTCTTTTTATTTGATAGTTTTATTTGCGTTCTCGAATATGAGCGTGATTAACTTCGACGAAAGATTGAAGTTTTTTTTTTTTTCATTCGTTTGAATAAAAAAAAAAAAACGGATTTTGGAAGCGGAGAGATTTCTCTACAAAACTTTTTTTTTTTTTTTTTACCCTTCATCGTCTGCAAAATTTGAAGAGGAGAGATGGAAGGAAGGAGAAGAGAAGAGGGAGGAAGGAAGGAAAGAAACCGGGGGAAAGAGGCAGAGAGAAAGGCAAAGCAAATAAAAGGGAGATAAAGTACAAAAAAGAATAAGAGAGAAAAAAAAAAAAATATTAGACCCGGAGAGGAAGGGGGAAGGAGGGAGAATGAGAGAGTGAAGGAGAGGGAGACTGCCAGAGGGAAGTAGGAGGGAGGAGAGGAAAAGAGAGAGAGAGAGGGAGGGAGACCATCCCATAGACGAAACCCGTAATGTGGCCAAGGAGGAAAGTACAGTCCACGTAATAAGGGTCGGTGTGTAATGGAACACACTGATTGTACACTGAGGAATGTCATTATTGGACAGCTTGGCGGGACAGGGATAGGGAGAAGAAGGGGGGGAAGGATAGGGAGAAGGGGAAGGGGGCAAGGGATAGGAGAAGAAGGGGGCGAGGGATAGGAGAAGAGGGGAGGGAGGACGAGGATAGGGAGAAGAAGGGGGCGGGATAGGGAGGCGGGGCGAGGGATAAAGAAGGGGGGAAGGGGCGAGGGATAAGGCGAAGAGGGGGGGAAGGGGCGAGGATAGGGAGAGGGGGAAGGGGCGAAGGATAGGGAGAAGGGGAGGAAGGGACGAGGGGCAGGGGGAAGGGGGCGAAGGATAGGGAGAAGAGGAGGAGGGAAGGGGACGAGGAACAAAGAGAGAGGGAGGGGAAGCAAGAAGGGAGAGGGAGAGAAGGGGACGAGGGAAGGGAGGGAAGGGGGAAGGAAGAGGGGTAGGAGGGGAGGGGGCAAAGGTGACGAGGGATAGGGAGAGGAGATGGAGAAAGGGACGAGTGACAGGAGGAAAAGACAGGGATGGGGACAAGTGACAGGGAGAGGAGACAGTTCAAGGGACGAGAGACAGGGAGAGAAGGCAAGGAAGTTAAACGAGAAACATAAAAAGGACCAGATATCGACAGGGTAAAAGCGGAAGAGAACCCGTGACAGGGAGAGACCGCTATCAGGGAAAAGAAGAGAGGGCCAACGACAGAGTAGATGACAGGGAATGCGGTCAAGAAAAGGGGCTAGAGACACAGTACCAACGACACAGAAAGACTACCGCCGACAAGGGATCGACAGCAGAGTAAGAGGACTAACCAAAAGGGAAAAGAGACTACTAACAGATCACCGACAGAGGATTACTGACAATGGCCTACCGACGGGAAACAGACAAAAGAGTGTCATCGGTAAGTGACCTACTGGCAAGGAACCACATGCAGAGAAAGTAAGAATACCGACATGGAACTCCCGACAAAATACCAGCGAATATGCCCTACCGACAGAGACAGAGGCAGAGAGAGACAGAGAAAGAGGACCGCCAGGGAGAAAGAGAGAGAGAGACAGACACGAGCAGAGAGAGACAGAGACAGACACGGGCAGAGAGAGAGAGAGAGACAGAGACAGACAGACACGGCAGAGAGAGAGACAGACAGACAGACTGACTCCACCAGGGGACCAACAGCTGAGAAAGTGGAGCAGGGGAACCACCGACGAGGGAGCCACTGACAGGGGAATGGGGGGTTCAGAGGACACCGGAATATCACGCACCTGATCTTCGGGGTCAGTCTGAGTGCCAACCGAGTACACATGTCAGTCAGGGCGTCACAGGCATTCTCGGTGCCTGTTCTCCGCCCGATATAATTTCACGGCTATGATGAGGGGAGGGGGGAGCGGAGGGAGTAGAAGAAGAGAAAAAGAAGTAGGAGAGGGAGAGGGAGTAGGAGAGAGAAAAATGGGAGAGGGAGCAGGAAGAAGAGACAAAAGGGAGAGGGAGCAGGAAGAAGAAACAAAAGGGAGAGAGAGAAAAATGGGAGAGGGAGCAGGAAGAAGAAGAGAGGAAGTAGGAGAGACAAAAGGGGGAGAGGGAGTAGGAGAGAGAGAAAAAAAGGGAGAGGGAGCAGGAAAAACAAGACCAATATCATTTCACGGCTGTGATGAGAGGGGGGAAAGAGAAAAAAGGGAAGTGGGAGTAGGAGAGAGAAAAAGGGGAGAGGGAGTAAGAGAAA
>NW_020869492.1:120151-130151 GCF_003789085.1 Penaeus vannamei
GAAGAGGGGAAGGGTAGAAGAACGGGGGTGGATTAAGGGGGAAAGGGAGGAAAAAGGGTATGAGGGAGCGGAGAGGTGTGGAGGAAGACAGAGAGAGCGTAGGGGGGATAGAGGGAAGAGGGGGGTGGGGTGGGAAAAGGGAGGACAGGGGGATGGAAGGAAGAAGAGAGGAAGCAGGGGGTGGCAGGAAAGGGGGGGGGGGGGGGGGGGGGGAAGGGGTAAGGGAGAAATAACCCTCGCTATAAAACACGGAGTTAAAACTTCGTCCTTTAAAGGGGGTTGCTTGGACTTTCTCTAGGGCCGCTTTGACCAGCTCTTTGCGGGGGCTCCGACGTGTCTAGAGCCCGGAGAGCACGCCTCCCCTGTGCGCTCTTTGCTCTCTCTCTCTTGCTGTCTCTGTTTCTCTCTCTGTTTCTCTTTCCGTCTTTTCGTTTTTTCTCGTCTCTCTTATCTTTTTCTTTGTGTCTTCTTCTATTCTTCTCTCGGTCTGTTGTCTCTTGCTTCTCTTGCATTTTTCTCTTTGGCGTTTTTTCTATTTTTCCTTTTTTTTTTTCTCTTTGTGTGTCTATCTTCGTCCTTGCTCTCGGTCTGCTGTCTTTTTCTCTTTATATCTCTATCTTTATCCTTATCCTTGTTTTTCTATCCTCTTCGCCGATCTCTTTCTATATTAATCTATCTGTTTGTCTATCATCTATCTAACTACATATCCATCCCTCTTATCCATTTATCGCCCTATCTACCCTTCTCTCTTTTTCCTCTCCTTTCCCTATAACTTTATCTGATCCGCGTTTTCTTCTATTTTCGTTCACAGAAATATTCTTCCCATCCTATCCGGCATTTGCTTCCATCCATCTGTTTCCAAGCCAACCTATCTCCGAGGCCAGCCGAGTCTCTCTGTTATATCTCTGTCTTTGGGCACCATCTTCTGTCTGTTCTCTTGTCTATCTCTAATGTTATCTCTCTCTCTTTCTGTCTTTCTCTCTTTCTTTCTTTCCTCTCTCTTCTTTGATCACTTTTCTTCGATCTTCTCTCTCTCCTTCCCTTCTATTCTTCTTCCTCTCTCTCTTTCCTCTTTCTTCTTCTCTTTCTCTTTCTTCTCTCTCTCTCTCTCTCTCATCTCTCTCTCTCTCTCTCCTCTCCTCCTCTCTCCTCTCCCTCTCTCTCTCTTCTCTCTCTCTCTCTCTCTCTCTCTCTCTCTCTCGCTCTCTCTCCTCTCTCTCTCTCTCTCTCTCTCTCTCTCCTCTCTCTCTCTCTCTCTCTCTTCCCTCCTCCCCTCCTCCCTCCCCTCCCTCCCTCTCCTCCCCTCCCTCTCTCCCTCCCTCCCTCCCTCTCTCTCCTCCCCTCCTCCCTCCCTCCCTCTCCCTCTCTCCCTCTCTCTCTCTCCCTCTCCCTCTCTTTTAAACTGCACAACAGGAAATTGCCAGCATAGCATACACAAACATACCCATGTACAAAGCTATCATGGTATAGATATGAATATATATGCTTGGTCTGTGTATAATCTGGCAGGAACCCATACTCCAACACGCGGGACATTCATAACAACATGAATAATACCACCATTATTTTCGACAATAATTTAACACTAACACTATTTAGAACGATAATACCATTACCATTTGCGACAATAATACCATTACCGTTTACAACAATAATACCATTACCATTTATAACAATAATACCATACCGTTATAACAATAATGCCATTACCGTTTATAATACCATTACCGTTTATAACAATAATACCATTACCATTTACAACAATAAAACCACCATCATTCAAAACGACACCATATCTCCCGCTTATAATAACAACAGCAAAAACATCATAACTATTCACTACAACATAACCGCTACCTTTTATCACATAATCACTATTCACAACAGCCACAGTACCATAACAACAACAACGTCAACACAATTACCATTCAAACCACAACAACAACCACAACAACAACAAACGTCAAACACTTACACCGTTCAAACACACAACGGTCAACACTTACAACCACCAACAACGTCCAAACCCAAACAATTACCATTGTCAAACCCTACCAAACAACAACAACGTCAACACTACTACCGTTCAAACCACAACAACAACAACAACAACAACAACAGCTGGAGTTATGGGCTACTCCGGAAGCGGCATGAGTTATTACAACGGCGCTCGCTGTAGTCAGGTTCAGTCAGGTGAAGAAAGAGAGGGGAAGACCATATTCCCCTCTTCCCCCTCGCTTTCCTTCTCCCTCTCCTCTTCTCTGTTCCCTTTCTGGTTATTCCTTGTTTATTCCTTTCCCGCTCTCTTGGGGTCTTATTTTATCGTTGTGTGTTTTTTTCCTATTCTTTCTTTCTTTCCCTCCCTGGACAGATGGTGATGCCAGCTACTTATCATATCCGTCGCCCTCGTGCTCTCCGATCGATCGTACCAGACAACTTTCGGCTCAAGCGACTCTTTGCCGGATCGCTATATCCACATAGCACACCAAGCGGACATGCCAGCCGCGTAGTCATCTTCTCCTTTCTGCTATCCCTCTTCCATGCGTTACTCCACTTCTCTTCTCCTGATATACTCTTCTTCTAATGTCCTGGCCCTTTTAGCCCTACCCGAGACTCTCTGCTTCCCTACTGCTATGTCTTCCCCTTACCTGACCCTCTGCTTTTCCCTTCCCTTATCCTTCTTCCCTCGCCTTCACCCACCCCTCTTTCCGCCTTCTCACCCTTCCTTCTCCTTATCCTTTTACTCCTCCCCTCCTGTCTTCCTTTCTCCCCTCTCCCTTCTCCCACCGCCTTTTTCCTCCCCCTACCCCCTCTTCCCCTCTCCCCTCAACGTATCTCCCCGCTGATAATCCTCAGCACGTGCTACACCTGACGACCCCCGCGATGCACACCGGGTCCCACCTTCCTTCCTCCCCTCCCCTCCTCCACCTTCCTTTTCCTCCCCTCCCCTCCCCCTCCTCCCACCCTTCCTTCCCCTCACACTCCTACGCACACCCACCCCCCCCCCTCCCATCCCCCACCCCACCCTTCCCCAGGCCCCCCAGCCCCTACCCCTCTCTCCTTCCCTTTCCCCTTCTCCCCCTACCTCCTACCCTCCTTTCGTCCCCTACCCTCTTACCCACCCCTTCCTTCGAGAGACTGTACGCTCCGAGAACGCTACCGCGCGACCCCTGAGGAGAGGGAGACGCTTATCGCAGAGAGCGAGATTCCACCGCAACGACGCAGAGAAGATGCCCGCCAAGAGTGACTCGAGAGAAGAGAAGAGGAGCACGACGCGAGGATGAGTGAGAATCGGAAAGAGTATTGCAGTGAAGAAGCGAGAGAGAAGCCCCCGAGAGAGAGAGAGAGCAGAGACCCGAGCAGAGAGAGAGAGAGAGCGAGAGGGAGCAGAGATGGGAAGAGTGAGGGAAGAAGGAGAGAGAGAGAGAGAGAAGATGGAAGAGTAGTGGAGAGATTTGATTTAGTATGTATGTATGAAAGAGAGAGAGCCAATTTAGAGAGAGGAGTCAGGTGGAGGTAGAGAGAGGAGAGACTCGAAAGGAACCCCTCGTTCTTTCGACCTTCGCACGAGAGAAGACTTTACACCGACAGACTTGAGGTATCGCCCGACCGTAGACTCTAGACGCAGCAGACTGTCCTATACGTTACCGAGCGATACGCACTGACGCCTAAGAGAGAGAATGGAAAGACCCGTGAGTGAGAGACGAGAGACCCGCAGAGGACGATGATAGACATAGAGAGAGAGAGACGTGAGCAAGACGACCTCGAGCGAGGAGCAGAGAGAGAGAGAGACCCCACTCCTAGCGAAGCCAATCGACCACCCAATCCTCCCGTCCCTCTCCGCGCTCCTCACCTCCCCTCCCCCTCCCCGCTGACTCCCACCCAATGCATCGACGGACTCCCGAGAGTACCCCCGGTCCTCCCACACGCATTACCGTTTTGCCTCCAGCCTCCCCCTCCTCCCAACCCTTACGCATGCACGAGAGAAGAAATGCGCGTACCCTCCCGACCGTAGAAGAGAGAGACTCCCGCATCCGCATGCCTTCCTCCCTCACGCGCCGTGCGCTACGTGCACCCTTGAGAGCCTGAGACCAATATGCCCACTACTCCTCACCCTTACCTACCTAATGTCCTGGAGCTGAGACGACGTGCAGACAAGCACACGAGTAGACTCGGCCTACCACGCTCGCGAAGCAGCTACCGTGCCCACCATCGCGTGCGCACACTACCCCGTGCCCCTCATCCAGCGTACTTAGACGACGTATGCACACTCCCTTGACATCGAGTCCCGCCTCAAAACCACGTCGTACCTAAGAAAGAGGTGTATCGATTATTAGACGGATAGTCTGTGACTGTCATGAGAGAATGTGACGAGGGTGACGGTGGAATGTATGGAAGTGACATGATAGAGAGCGAGTATGTGAGGCGAATTGTGTTCATGTCAGTGGTCGAAGTTCAGGCCGGTTC
Organism: Penaeus vannamei; assembly: GCF_003789085.1. Classification (NCBI taxonomy): domain Eukaryota; kingdom Metazoa; phylum Arthropoda; class Malacostraca; order Decapoda; family Penaeidae; genus Penaeus; species Penaeus vannamei. Next base: position 124,619 of record NW_020869492.1, read on the forward strand.
AGGGAGGGGGCAACGGGGGGGTAGGGAGTAGGGAGTAGAGGGGGGTAGGCGGGTTGTTGTGGAGTTAGGGTATGTGTATTGGTACCTATATTGAGAGAGAGGCGGGGGGGGGAGAGAGAGAGAGAGAGAGAGACAGAGAGGGGAGAGAGAGAGAGACAGAGAGGAGAGAGAGAGAGCCAGGGCCAGAGAGGGGAGACAGAGAGACAGAGAGGGGAGAGAGAGAGGGAGGGGAAGAAAGAGAAAAGAGAGAAACGGAAAAACAGAGAAACCAGACAGACAGATACGTATGTGCATGTGCGCGTTCGTGTCTGTACTCGCACAAGTCTGTCCTTCCTTCTCTCCGAGCTCCTGTATCAGAAATTACGGCAGAACTTCATCAATATCCATATTAATAGCTCGCCTCTACAACTTGATCCAGAAACCCGTGTGCAGCGAAACGGGGAACGAAAAGATCCCGCAAAGAGAAAGGGGAAACAGATGAAGAGGGAGGGGAACCCGTGGATGAAATGGAAGAGGGGAAGAAGAGGAGGAAGAGGAATGAGGGGAAGAGAGAGAGAGAGAGGGAGACTTCGTGTCAGGAGGAAATTATAATGGCAAGAGGTAGAGTTTACACTGGTACCAGACTGGGCGAAAAGATGAAAAAGAGGGAAGTTCTTTAAGGTAACTTTTGCTAATAAATTATTTAGGAGAGAGAGAGAGAGAGAGAGAGAAGAAAGAAAAAAGAAAAAGAATAGAAGGAGGAGGAGAGACAGAGAAGGAAAAGGAGAGCGAGAAGAGAAGGAGAGAGAGAAAGAAGGAGAAATAGAAGTAGATATGGAAGGAGAAGTAGAAATAGAAAGACTAGTAAATAGAAGGAGAAGGAGAGAGAGAGAGGATAGAAGGAGAAAGAGAAAGAAAAAGGAAAGGGAAACAGACAGACAGACAGCAAGGCGGTAGGAAAAATTCTTATTTTCCCACCATGATTCCCATTTTCCAATTAAGAAACACAAACACCGAATCTCTTGTATTTCCTTCCCTTGCACAACCCAGAATGAAGTTGCAACGAAACTCAACATTCCATTTTGAACACGAATTTGCCAAGGATTCGGGAAGATCTATGACGTCAGAGCGCTGTTCGATGAATAAAGTTAATTAGTTCATAGGATTAAACCCGTCGATGGAGAGTGATTATCAGGGACACTGAAGACGATGATAAAGAAAAAAAAAAGAAGATAATACCAAGGGTTTATCAGAAGGAGATTGGAGTGGAGTCTTCGTCTTCTTCTTCTTTTTCTTTTTCTTCTCTTATTCTTCTTTTTCTTCTTCTACTTCTACTTCTCTTTTTTTCTTCTTCGTTTTCTTTTTCTTCTTCTTTCTACTTCTCCTTTTTCTTCCTCCTCCTTTTCTTTTTCTTCTTCTTCCTTCTCCTCCTCCTTTTTCTTCTCCTCCTCTTTCTTCTTTTCTTTTTTTTTCTTCTTCTTTTGGGTGGGGGTGTGGTTGTCTTTCAATGTGATTTCCCTTCAGGTGGGAAAGTATGACGCAATTACTTCTATATATGTAATGGCGTTGGTGGAATCCTTTTGGCTGTGTGTGTGTGTATGTGTGCGTGTGTGTGTGTGTGTGTGTGTGGTGTTGTTTGTTTGTTTGTTTGTTTGTTTGTTTGTTTGTGTTGGAGGTGTTAGCATATTTTGGTTTCTTTTCACTTCTTTCTCGCAGTCTGCCTATCTATATTTTTTTCATTTCTTTCTTTCTTTCTGTCTTTCTTTTCTCTCTTTCTTTCATTTCTGACGTTCTTCATCTGTTACTCTTTGTATATCTGTTTATCAGGTTGTCTAGCTTTATCTATCTGTCCATTTATATCTAGTTATATCTATTCGTATCTGCATATTTTTGTTTATTTTACTATCTGTTTACCTATAATATATATATATATATATATATATATATATTATATATATAATATATATATATATAATATATTTCAGTATCTATCTATCTGTTTACCTATATATATACTCAACCAGATAATTATATAGATACACAGACAGATTGATATGTAGATATAAAATATGTAGGTCGATATATATATATATATATATATATATATATATATATATATATTATATATATAATATATATTTATATATAAAAAATATAGATATATTCATACATACAGATAGATATATAGATAGATACAGGTGTATAGATAGATAGATAAATAGATAGATACAGATGCAGGTATATATATGTATAGATATATAAATACAACTATAGATATAAAGATAGATAGACAAACGGATAGATAAATACAGATATGAATATAGATACACATTTTCCCTTTCTTCCTCCTCCCCGCCTCTCCCTCCCCTCCTCCACCCCCCACCCCTCCCCCTGGCATTATTTTTACGCTCTCTCTTGCCCTTTCCTTATGCTGAAACATTGCAAGGGAAAAAGTGCATTCAGAGCAACAATGAATAGAGATAGTGAACAAAAGACTAGCGTTATTAAGTGGGAACTTCCGTAAATAGTATAATATTTGCTGGTGAGAAATGCCGTTATGTCTCGTGGAGAGTAGTGATTAATAAATGAATGAGATTATGATGGGTGTAGATTGGGAGTGATGGTGCGTTGGGTGCATAGTTTTTGCTATGGTGAAAGTGTTTCGTTGTTTTTTCTTATGTCTGTTTATTTTATTATTTGTTAGTTTTTATTTGGCTTTTGTTTTTTCGTTTTTACATCTTCCTTTCCTTTTCTTATCTTTTTCCTTTTTATCCATTTTTTCTCTTCTCTCTATCTTCTCTCTCTCTCTCTCTCTCTCTCTCTCTCTCTCTCTCTCTCTCTCTCTCTCTCTCTCTCTCTCTCTCTCTCTCTCTCTCTTCTCTCTCTCTCTCTCTTTCTTTCTTATGTTATGCTATGTTTCCTTCTGTTCATTTTCTCTTATTACTCTTTCTCTTTTCTCCCGTGCCCTTCCTCTTTCCCTATCTCTCCTTTTCTCTATATTTTCTCTCTCATTTATCCGATCTCCTTATTCTCCTTATCCGTTCTTCTTTATCCCCTCCCCCCCTTTTTTTCCTTCCCTTATTCTCTAGAATATCCTGTATAAGATATTCTTTCCCCCCTTTGGTTATTTCCCTTTACAGCATGGAAAGTGTAATGCAAATCTGAATATCTCTTTTCTCGTTGCACTGCAAGATTTTGCAACGAAGTTTTTGTTTGTTTTTTTTCTTGGTTCATCAACTTTATACTAATGTTCTTACTCTCGCGTTAAGGAAATGAGTATGTGTCCAGTAGGTAAAAATGTGTATGAGGGGGGGGGGATGGGTGTGTGTGTGTGTGTGTGTGTGTGTGTGTGTGTGTGTGTGTGTGTGTGTGTGTGTGTGTGTGTGTGTGTGTGTGTGTGTGTGTGTGTGTGTGTGTGTGTGTGTGGTGTGTGTGTGTGTGTGTGTGTGTGTGATCACAATGTTTTTCTCTCTTTAGGATTATGTCGTCCCCTTAGTAGTATTTTTTTATAATTCTTCATCTCTTTTGTCTTCCCACTTTTGTTATGTGATAAGAAAATGGGCAAGGTATTCACAATTACAATTATGATTTCATGTGATATATCCTTTCATAGGAACCACACACACACACACACACACACACACACACACACACACACACACACACACACACACACACACACACACACACACACACACACAACACACACACACACACACACACACACACACACACACACACACACACACACATATATATATCTGATATATTCCTCTCTCTCTCTCTCTCCCTCTCCCTATCTCCTTCACCCTCTCCCCCCTCCCTCCCTCCTCTCTCCCCCTCTTCCCTCTCTCCCTTTCTCCCTCTCTCCTTTCTCATCCCTCCTCACCCTCTCATTTCCTTTGCTCTTCCAATCTCTTTTTCCCGTCAACTACTTAAACACAGTCATTTACTAAAACCTAAAACAAGTGAAGTATGATTAGTAACGATGATCCGATTGCTAATTAAGACTGTGGTTTGATGGTAAGTTTGATAATGGTTTTGTTTTTTCTTTGGTTCGTTATATTTTTTTTACGTTTAAAGTTCGTTTAGATGACTTTGGGAATTACATTTTTTTTTTTAATTCTCAGGGTTTTATTTTGTGTTTGATTATTTTATTGGTGTATTTATTTATTTTGTCTGTTGTTTTATCTCTCTTTTTTCTGCTATCTTTTGAGTTGTGTATTATTTATTTGTCTGATATTTCGTCCTTTTATTTATTTGATTATTTATAATATTATTGATATTGTTCTCTGTATACGTCTTTCTTTATTCTCTCTTCCCTCTCTTTTATTTGTTAATTTATTCATCTATCTATTTATTTTTGTATTAATTTTATTCTATTTTACATTTGCATGTGTTTGCACTGATGCAAGTCTGTATTAACCCTTTGTTCAGGAATGCTGCAGTAATCAAAACTTTTTTATTGTTTGTTTATAACGACAATAGCATTTGATAATGATACTGGTGATAATGATAAAAATAACGTTAATAGTGATAATGATAAGACCTACATCTCATCTGGAAAAGATATTACGTCATCATATCGTTTATGTTTGTGGTTTGATGAAACGCGCTGAACTATATGTGAAAAAGAGTTATTACTAAGTTATTATTATTTATCATAATTTACCATTTATTATTTGTTAATTATTATTATCATTTATCATTTATTATTTGTTAATTATTATTATCATTTATTATTTCTTAATTATTGTTATTGTTAATTATTATTAAGTTATTAAAAGAATTAACTGTTATTACTGTCATCTTATATAATATTAGGGCATTGTTTGTGTTCCAAGACTAATGTAGTTCACGAAATACACTCCAATATAATGAAACAATAAAGCAGCATTGTGTCTACAAGTATCTGGGTTTATAGTGAGACTGTAATACGAAAATAATAGCATCGTAAAAGAACATTGCGCCTACATGTATGGGTGTATGTTCGTGTGTGTACTTGTGTGTGTTTGTGTGTCACTTCCCGCGATAAGCCTCATGTCTTCATGTTTATAAATAGGTGTGTTAGCGCACGCGTGTCATCTGTATCCTGACTGTGTGTTTCTGTGTGTGTGTATGTGTATGTGTGTGTGTGTGTGTGTGTGTGTGTGTGTGTGTGTGTGTGTGTGTGTGTGTGTGTGTGTGTGTGTGTGTGTGTGTGTGTGTGTGTGAGAGAGAGAGAGAGAGAGAGAGAGAGAGAGAGAGAGAGAGAGAGAGAGAGAGAGAGAGAGAGAGAGAGAGAGAGAGAGAGAGCGTATTGTTAGCGCGCACAGTGTAATCTGGTTCCCTAACACACGTTATGTATACATGTGTGCGTGTGAGTGTACGTGATGTGCGTATGTGTGTATTTGAGCGTATGGGTCCGTGTATGTAATATATCATTTAGTATATGTGTGTGTGTGTGTTCATGTGCGCATAGGCTCTTAAGTGCTAGAAGTTAGTCGCCTATGGCTGAGCACAGTCGAATCCACGAGCATGTTAGCGTTATCATAAATAACTCAGTGAGGGGAGT
>NW_020869492.1:137651-142651 GCF_003789085.1 Penaeus vannamei
ACGGAAAATCGTGTCTATCACCCCGCTCGCTTTTATTTAATATCTCTTTATACGGTCTGTCTTTTTCTTTTTTTTTTTTTTTTATTAAGAACGAATCGACAGGACGAAACAAGATGAACTCCACAACGAGGTGCCTGGGTTTATTACTTCGCTTTTACGAGCCCATAAATCCCCGTCTTGTCTACCTGTCCTGGTCATGCTATCGTACCCTCTGACCTGGCCCGCGGAACCTCAGCGAACCTCAGCGAAGCTCAGCGAAGACAAATCCTTTATGTAATCTGAAGGGAATACGTTAGGCTGAGGGTACGTAGCGGTTCCCTATTGGTATTCCATTCCCTTGGGGCCGATACAGGTGGCATCTGTGTGTACTGGCATCTGTGTACACTATACTCTGCGTGTGATGATTACCTGCGACTGATCACCGTTTGGGGCGAAGTCACTCATGCGAATATCGTGCGATTAATGAGCTGTGTCCGTTTTGCATATTCGGGCGTTTCCGACACGCGGGCACGGCGCGGCACGGCAGAAAATCGATTGGCATTACGTACACAATAGGGGGGGTCAGGTCAGGTCAGGTCGCTACGGTAACTTTTCGGTCTATTCACGGGGAAGATGAACAGGACGTTATTTTAAGCCTCTAAAGGGAATGTTCTGTCTATTTGCAGCATAGGGAGGTATTTTCAACCTCTATCGTGGTAAATAAACCTCGAGGGATCTTTCTATCAGAGAAGATATGAATGAGATTGTGAATGATTCCGCGGTTCAATAAAGACGCGCCGTTCCTATGAATATGTCACAGCTGATCGCCAGTGACAGACCTTGCGCTGCGAAGATCATTTTCATTGACAGCAGCTCTATAGAGGATCTTAGAGCAACTTATAATGGCAGTCAGCTCCATAGAGGATCTTAGAGCAGTTTATTAAGCAACATTTCCACTGACAGTCAACTCTATAGAGGATGTTGGAGCAACTTATAGAGCATTTTCATTGACAGTCAACTCTATAGAGGATCTTAGAGCAAATTATAGAGCATTTACATTTACTGCAACTCTATAGAGGATCTTAGAGCAACTTATTATGTTCAACAGAAACTCTATAGAGGATCTTAGAGCAAATTATAGAGCATTTACATTTACTGCAACTCTATAGAGGATCACAGAGCAACATATTAAGCAGCATTTTCACTGACAGAAACTCTATAGAGGATCTTAGAGCAAATTATAGAGCATTTACATTTACTGCAACTCTATAGAGGATCTTAGAGCAACATATTAAGCAGCATTTTCACTGACAGAAACTCTATAGAGGATCTTAGAGCAAATTATAGAGCATTTACATTTACTCCAACTCTATAGAGGATCTTAGAGCAACATATTAAACAGCATTTTCACTGACAGAAACTCTTAGAGGATCTTAGAGCAACATATTAAACAGCATTTTCACTGTTTATAGAGGATGAGGTTTCATATGTTGTTGTTTTTTAATGTGTAATTTAATTTTCGTCGATACTTTTCAAAGAGGGAGTCTGTTCGTTTGTTTGTCTTTATTCGTTTCTTTATTAATTTGTTTGCTTTTGCTATTTGTTTTCGAAATTCGCTATCATGAAGCAAATAGAATGCAAACAATGTACTGTTAGTTCAACCGCCATATATATTTTTCCATAATGAGACAAGCGATAAATTAGTTATAGCGTAATCTAATTTTTTTTTTTTGTACATACGTGTTTAATGTCGTTGTTATTTGACTGATTACAAAGTTGAGCATTACTTTCACAATAGAGTTTGGAAAATTTGGGAAGATATTCTAATATACATGTGATAAATAATTATTTTTTCTTTCTTTTTACGTATCCACATATTAACGATACGAGAGTGAATGTTAAAAAACACTAAACAATTCACACTTCACCATTTCATTTATACCTCAATGTAACTTTTACTTTTAAAAAATAACATTAAGGAACGACTATCATAAATACTTCTTAATTACTTAATGTGTATTTGGCAACAAATCCAGTCACCGTCAAAATACCGTATAATTATAGGGAAGCAAAAAGCTGTTACGCGATAAGGTGTGTGTGTATGTGTGTGTGTGTGCGCGCGCGTGTGTGTGTCCTTGTTTGTGTGTGCGTGTGTGTGTCTCTGTGTGTGCGCGCGTGTGTGTGTGTGTGTTTTTTTTGTATTTGTCGAATTTTCAGCGGATGTATTTTCAGAGAATGAAAGGCGTTGTCTTTAATTCTCTCTTTGTACCTTTGTTATTTTAGGATTTGTTTATATTGGTAATAATGTAAGGGTTATTAGAGGGTTTTTGGTATTCGTGGGAATAGCAGTTTGGTGGTTAGTAATAGATTGCTAATCTATAGTGCATTTCTCTCTCTCTCTTCTCTCCTTCCTTCCCTCCCTCTCTCCTCACCCTCCCTCCATCTCCCTCTCCTCCCTCCCTCCATCTCCCTCACTTCCCCTCCCTCCATCTCCCTCTCTTCCCCTCCATCTCCCTCTCCCTCCATCCCTCCTCCCCTCCATCTCCCCTCTCCCTCTCCTTCCTCTCCCTCCCTCCCTCCCTCCCTCCCTAACCCCTCATTCAGTCTAATCTCATACCCCAGTGTGACCGCCATACCTCACACGCCTCATACACACACCCGACCTCATACCTCAGTCTGACCTGACAGTAGTGGTCTTGCGTGTTCTCTCAAGACCGTGACTGACATCTTGGAAAAAATGTGTACAAGATGAGATTAATTTTTGTCTTGCATCGTCGTATCCAATTGAAGATAGATTCTTACTTTATTATTATTATTATGTTGTTGTTGTTACTATTATTTATTATTATTGTTATAGTTATTGTTATTATTTTCATTACTATTATTTTATTATCATGATTATTGTTATTATTGTTATTGTTATTTTTGTTATTATTATTGTTATTATTATTTTTGTTATTATTGTTATGGTTATTATTGCTGTTTTTATTATTATTATTATCATATTATTATTGTTATTGTACGTTATTGTTATCATCACCATAACCATCAATCATCCATGATCCTGTTTTTTCTCCAATTTTTTTCTTAATGCGATTACGATAGTAATGATGAAGTAATGTTTCTCCTTTACAAACGCTCTTGTTTTGTGCGGTGTCTCTATTTCGTTATATTTCTGATTTTTTACATCTAGGCTACGTAATGGCGTCGTAATGTTATCTTTAACGTCATTGTTGTTATTATTTTTATTATTGTGTGTTATTAGTGTTATTGTCATTGTTACAATTATTGTTATTGATCTTGTTGCTATTATTATATTATTGTTATTGTTATTGTTATTATTATTATCATTATTATTATCATTATTATTATTATTTTATTATAATCATTTATTATTTTATTATTATTAATATTATTATTATTATATTATTATAATATTATTATTATTATTATCATTCATTATCATTATTTGCATCAATCTTATTCTTAATATTACTATTTTCGTTTTTATACTTATTATTTTCACTATTACCGCCATTTGCATTATCATTTCCATTATTAATCTCATTATCATCATCATCATCATTATCATTTCCATTATTAATCTCATTATCATCATCATCATTATCATTTCCATTATTAATCTCATTATCATCACCATATCAATCATTAATGCCATCATTACCGCAACCTCATCCTTTACCCAAGACAACAGTCAGCGAAATAAAACCCCGCCAACCTCTCTTCGTCATGCGGAAGATGCGGGGAGGTTGGCAGGCCTGGGAGTGCCATCGAGTGCCATCGAGTGCCACACATGGTGACCAGAGGGACAGTGGCACCGCTTCGGGAACAATAGTACCATATGACTGACGTTGGTATCCTCGTCGTCCACGCCCTTAGTTGGGGTTTTATATTGTGGGGGTGGGTGGAGGGGATGGAGGGGAGGAGGAGGGGAGGGAGGGGAAGGAGGAGGGGGAGGGGAGGAGAGGGGAGGGAGGGGTGGGGAGATGGGTGGAGATGCAGGGGTGGAAGGAGGGAGGGAGATGGGCGGAGGTGCAGGAATGAAGGGTGGGGGCGGGAGGGAGGGGTTGGGGAGATGGATGAGATGGGGGGGGGAGTGGGAAGATGGGATGGAAGGGATAATGTGGGGTGGGGGGGTTAAGGGTGAAAGGGGTGGAGATTGGGGGGGGGGGAGATGTGTGTTAAGGGTGAAGGGAAGGGGGTTAAGGGAGAGATTAGGGGGTGGCGATTGGATGGAGGAGGAGGAGGAGATAGAGGGGGGGGGGTGAGGGGAGTCAGTTGGTTCTTGCAAAAAGAGGATTGTCAATGTGCTGACTGGCACTTCCTCGGGTTCTGGCTGTTTGGCTCTCTCCCTCTCTCTCTCTCTCTAGCTTCTGTCCTCTCTCTATATCTAGCTTTCTCTCTCTCTATATCTGCTTTTCTCTCTCTCTATTCTAGCTTCTCTCTGCTCTCTCTGCTTCTGTCTCTATATTCCTAGCTTTCTCTATCTCTCTAATCTTCTCTCTCTCTCTCTCTCTCTCCTCTCTCTCTCTTCTCTCTCTCTCTCTCTCTCCTCTCTTCTCTCTCTCTCTTCTCTCTCTCTCTTCTCTCCCTTCCCTCTCCCTCTCCCTCTTCCTCCCTCCCTCCCTCCCTCCCTCCCTCCCTTCCCCTCCCTCTCTCTCTCTCTTTCCCTCTCTCTTTCCCTCTCCTCCCTCCCTCCCTCCTTCTCTCCATCTCCTCCTCTTCCTCCCTATCTCTCCCTCTCTCTCTATCGCTCTTCCTTTTCTAGATTTATATGTATATCTGGCTATGTCCCTCTTCGTTTCTGCCGGTCAATTTAAATATGTCTTTAGGTGTCTATTTTCTCCATCTATCTCCACCCCAGTTTCTTTACATTCCTATTTTTTCCTCCTCGTTTTCTTCACTTCTCTTACCTGTATCTCATTAACATTATTTAGGGTAAACTGTGTTATTCATTGACTGACTGACTTATGTCTCAATTTAAGTGTTCATTTGTTTGC
>NW_020869492.1:149354-151854 GCF_003789085.1 Penaeus vannamei
TGAGAAATAAAAATGTAATAAAATGCAATAGTGAAGGTAATGAAGTGAAAAAATAGGAAGGAGATCTCAATACGAAAAAAGAATGATGGGTATATATATAAAGAGAGTGATAAGCACGGTAAGTACAGAGAAACATGAGAAAGGGCCAATGAGTCATTTGTGTTATTTATTATTTGTTAATTCTTATCTTTAACGTGTTTTTTTCTTCATTCTATTCCACAATTTTCTTACCTGATTGCGTTATGCCATTATTATTAGTCACTTAATTCACTGTATAATTATGTCTTTATTTATATTAATGGATATTAGATATGATGAGTGTGTGTGTTAGTGCACACATATAAGCTCACCACTAACAACTCACCCAACACTCACTCAACTCACACATACACTCACTGAAGCTAGGGCGCACGAGGCACACTCCATACACTCAAGTAGGTCACTCGACCATACACACGACCAGTCACTACTACACAACACACACACAGACAACATATATTATATATATGAATATCTATATCACTATAACTAACATCTACATTATATATGTGTATTCAATATATATTTATTAGTAAATTTTATTATGTAGTTACATTATTATTATATTTAGTGTGTGTGGGCGTGAGGGTGTGTGTAGTGCGTTGCTCGTAGTACGTTGTGCGTGTTAGTTGTAGTCATAATTATAATATAGTGCTATTATGATATATAGTGCAATAATAAATATGTATATAAATTGCTGAAATTACTAGTATAGAAGAAAATTATCAGTATATATTAATGAGATTTATTTCTTCATTACATTTGCATGTAAAAAACAGAGTTTCATAGGCAACAATACATTACTTTTTTTTTCTTTCTTTTTTTTTCTTTTACTATCAGCATGAGAGTTGACTCCATTTCATTTTTTTTCCTTTCTTTTGTTTTTGGTTTTCATTCTCTGTTTATGTTATCTCGCAGCTGACAAAGGGGACTTTTATTAGCGAAAACATTACGAATATCAAACTTGGTCTGAGGAAAATGAAAATATTCAACTTATTTTCCCTTGCTAAGAAAATAAGAGACTTCATACACATGCATACATACATTAATTCACACACACACACACACACACACACACACACACACACACACACACCACACACAACACACACACAACACACACACACACACACACACACACACACACACACACACACACACACACACACCACACACACACACACACACACACACACACACACAACACACACACACACACACACACACACACACATCTATAGAATTTCTATATCTATTTCATAAATCATTATCATTTTTTCATTTATTAATTTATTTATTCTTTTCCGTGACGCTGTTTGAATGGCCTTGACAAGTTTATATATAGACTTGTTAGGAAGGAATGGGACGTCTTGGAGATCGTCAGGAAGTCGAGCGCAAGACGTCGATGCCAGTTAGGATCGTTAATGTGGGATGGTTAAGATGTGACCGAAGTGCATGTTTTATGATTGTTTGTGTGTTGTGTGTTGTGTGTGATGAGTTTATGTGAGAAAGAAAGGAAGAGAGAGGAAAGAAAGAAGGAAGAGAGAGAAGAGAAGGGAGAGGAAAGGAAACGAGAGAGAGGAGAGAGAGAAGAGAGAAAGTAAGAGAAGAAGAGAGAAAGAAAGAGAAAGAGAGAGAGAGAGTTGAAAGATAGTAAAAAATAGAGAGAGAAAAACAAACGCACACACGCACACAAGGACATGCACGGCTCAACACACGTGATGTTATTCACCTCATTATTTCTTTATTCATATCCGGCCATTTTCTGCAAATTATTCGGCCGTATTAGAGTGCGTAACCGGGAATTTCAGATCCGCAATTTAATCTGGTAACTGCAGATAACTAGGTCAATGATGTGTTTGTTTGTGTTTGTTTATATCTGTGTTTGTGTCTGAGTGTCTGGGTGTCTCTGTGAACTGTGAATGTGAGTGTGTATGTATGTGAGTGTGTATATGTGTGAGTGAGTGTGTGAGTGTGTGTGGTGTGGTGTGAGTGTGAGTGTTGTGGTGTGTGTGTCTTTGTGTGTCTTTGTGATTGGGTATTTAGGTTCTATGAGTGAACTGAGTGAGTGTGTGAGCGAGTGAGTGAGTGAGTGAGTGAGTGTTTAGGTGTCTGCAAATTGTGTGTGTGGGTAGGTGAGTGAGTGTTTGTGTGTCTCTGTGACTGTTTTTTGTGGGTTTGTTTGCATTGGTCTGCAGCCATGTTTTGTATGTGTTCTAGTCTCTGTGTGTATGTAATTATGTGTGTGTGATTGTATTAATGTTTGCGCGATCGTGTGTGTATGTGTACATGTGTCTGTCATCGCATTTATATACACAATAACAATTATGGAAATCAATAAATCATTTTATTTATCGTTTGGGAATGTGAACATCATGTGTTTCACCATAAATCAAGTAATTGAAAATTGCACTTCAATATCAAACATGTGTCTAAAAAAGCTCAGTTATCCATTTACTCC
>NW_020869492.1:174354-176854 GCF_003789085.1 Penaeus vannamei
CATTAATATTGATTAAAAATTGAACTATTTTACGGCAGCATGTTTTATCAAAAAATCATGACATGGTTTTGCAGTTAAGGATCTTTCGTCTAAACCCTTTGTATTACTATTATGTAAACTGAGTATATTTTAACTATTTTCTACGTTTAATTCTGTTCAGATTTTTACGATTTCATTGGAATTTCCTTGGAGGATTTCTGGATTCTTTTTTATTTTATTTATTTATTTATTATTATTATTATTTTTTTAGGTAGGGTGTACTGAATTTTTCGAATCAAAAAATATATATATATATTATATATATGTATATATATATACTATATATATATATATATATGTATATATATATATTATATATATTATATTATATATAGTAATATACATACTATTATTATATATATATATATATATATATATATATATATATATATTATATATATATATATATATATATATATGTATATATATATATATATATATATATCATATTATATATATATACTAATATATATATATATAGTATATATAATATATATATATGTGATATATATATATAACATATATAGTATATATATATTAGCCCGAAATAAAACTCCTCACTACCAAGGTAGTATATATAATAATTATATGATTATATATATAAGTATAATATAATAGATGATTAACCCATATAAATATTATACATATAAGAAAGGGTTTAATATATGGCTTACGTGAGTTTTCTCCGTAAGAGTGCATATCACTATTCTATACTCTTCTCATCTAACCCTTATATATATATACATACATATTTAATATTTATCAATTAATGATACTACAACAAACATACAGTATATGTATATATATATATATATAACATATATATATATATATATATTATATATGAATTTATTGTAACCTCATATAGATATAATAATCATGTAGTATATTATCTTATTATAGTATTGAGTTTAATATTTTGAGACTCCATAAAATATTAATATATGAATTAAATATAATGCAATGTTAATACTTATAATAATATGATTAGATTTTGTACGTTAATAATTGCTAATAATATGGCATAATTAAATCAATATACTACAAATGTCTCATAATTTTAACATTTCCTTAACTTTATAAATAACTCACTAATTAATATAACGATCTCAATAGATAACAGATATAATTAAATTAAATTAAATAATATATTATAACAACAGTGACTTAATTATTTGATTTAATTATATAATATTATAAATGTATTAATGTTAGTAATTATACTTTCTATATAGAAGTTTAATTCTAATTCAATGTCCATATTATTCATTATATACAATTATACTTACATAATGAAATTACATTTAATAGTGAACATTATAACGTAATTTAGTAATATTATACATACATATAATGACTATATTTAAGGTTATAAAATCATAGTAGGCTCCTTCATTAAAATATCAATACTCTCTAAGTAACTTAATAATAATTGATGTTTATGTTATTAATTATTGACAATTAAATATGCTATTATATAGAATATATTATAATTTACATTATAAAGTATCCATATGTACATATCTATATATGGTATATGAGTAATAATAATATATATATAAGAGGCTAATAAGGAGAAAAAAATCCCAAAAAGTCTTGATTAAAAACTCTCGGTGTGAATAAATTCTAGCTCAAATATACAGCTCCCTTCTAAGAGATGAGGTATCGTGATATGCCGACCCCTTTTTTCTCGCTCAATTATGTAATATGTGTGTGTAGTTGATTGTTATGAATATTTTATGAGTCATAATTAATTCTACCTATAATTTGAGGATGATTACTTATGAAGTAATGATTAACTACCTCATCTAATATAATAATGTACTATATATAGTAATAATGATTAATATCACGCGAGTATTCAGTTAATCTTATAAGGTACTATTAAATTATTTATGATTAATAAATTATATATATATGGATAGATAGATAGATAGATATGTTATTAAATTAGATATAGGATTTATACATTGTATGAATTTAGTGATAGCACTTAATTAATGTACTAGAATAAATGATAGAAGATAAATACTCAATACAAGATATTCATATAGAATTAATGTTATTAGCCATTAGATCTGAAATATAGACACCATGATATAGATATTAAATGAACGTAATACAATAAGTATAGAAATAAAATAATTAATAATATATGTGTATGGTGTAGTGTATATACCCATGTCAATATAATTGTTTAATTTTATCAATCATTATATAATCATTTAATTTAGTTTTATAATTATATATATCTCCTTATATATAATAGAATTATCATATATTGTACCTAATTATAATCTAATTTATTAAAACTAATTATAATTGATAAATATGCTCAATATTTAATTAAATTTAAATAATGTATTTAGTAGATATCATCTACAACCACACACACCTATCAATTCAAGCGAGTACAATCAGGACACAACACACACACACACGAGCGCACACAAATTATTTA
>NW_020869492.1:202204-219704 GCF_003789085.1 Penaeus vannamei
CTCTCTCTCTCATCTCTCTCTCTCTCTCTCTCTCTCTCTTCTCTCTCTTCTCTCTTCTCTCTCTCTCTCTCTCTCTCTCTCTCTCTCTTCTCTCTCTCTCTCTCTCTCTCTCTCTCGCTCTCTCTCTCGCTCTCTCTCTCCTCGCTCTCTCTCTCTTCGCTCTCTCTCATCTCTCCTCATCTCTCTCTCACTCTCTCTTCACTCTCTCTCTCATCTCTCCCCTCACTCTGTCATCTCTCTCATCTCTTTTACCCATTTACCTTCTTACCCTCTTCACTCCCTCCCCGCCCTCTCCCACCCACCACCACCCCCTACCCAACCTATCACCTTCTGCCGACCGATTACATGTAAAAAAGAAAGAATAAAAAAAAATGCACAAAAACAAGAGAGAATTTTTATGCTTTTGTTCTACGTCTCATCGACATGATGTTATGACAGCAGATCATCGAAGGAATATAACTCGCAGGTGAGGAGGAGAGGGAGAGGAAGTGGGACAGGGGACGGTGATATCGGGAAAGGGGGAGGAGGGTTACAGGGGCGGGGGAATTCGGGCGACAGGGGATGGGAGGAGGGGGAGAGGAGGGACCGGGATGGAGGAGGGGAGGAGGGGGGGATGATGGGTAAACAGGGGAGGAGCGGAGGGGACCAGGGCGGCGGGAGGATGGGAATAGGGAGGGTAAGGGATAGGGGACAGGGGGGGGAGGAGTGGGAGAGGATGGGGAGGGATGGATTAGGGAGGGAACAGGGGGAGGGGAGAGGGGAGAGGGGGGAGCGGAGGAGGGAAACAGGGGAGGGGAGGAGGGGGAAGAAGGAGGGGACAGGGAGGATAGGAGGAAAGGGGAGGGGAGGAGGGGGATAGAGGAGGGGACAGGGAGAGGGGGAGGAGGGTGGAGAGGAGGGAGGGGGATAGGAGGGAACAGGGAGGGGGAGGAGGCGGAGAGAAGGTACAGGAAGGGAGGAGGGACAGGGGAGGGGGAGAGGGAGAGGAGGGACAGGGAGGGGAGGAGACAGGGGAGGGGAGGAGGGAAACGGGAGGATAGGGAAGGGACAGAGGAGGGGAGGGGAGAAGGGACGGGGAGGCGGGAGGGGGAGAGGAGGGAGACAGGGAGGCGAGGAGGGGGAGGAGGGGACAGGGGAGCGGAGGAGGGGAAGAAGGGGAGAAGGGGAGGGAGCTGGGGACAGGGAGGGGGAGGGGACACGTAGGGGAGGGGGAGTGGGGGAGGAGGGGGCAGGGGAGGAGGAGAGAGGGAGGGAGGGGAGGGGATACTTTGTGTGTGTGAATCTTGATGTAATAATGGTCTTGGCATAGAGTGATTACGTTTGAGTGTGTGTGTGTGTGTGTGTGTGTGTGTGTGTGTGTGTGTGTGTGTTGTGTGTGTGTGTGTGTGTGTGTGTGTGTGTGTGTGTGTGTGTGTGTGCGTGGCGTGCGTGCGTGCGTGCGTGCGTGCGTGCGTGCGTGCGTGCGTGCGTGGATGCGCCGCGCGTGCGTGCGTTCCTTGCGTGCGTGCGTGCGTGTTTGTACGCACACACACACAAACACACACACGCCCCACGGCCCAGCGCAGCGGCCCTCCGCCGCGCCCCGCCACGGACGCGACGCCACACGCCCGTCCACGGCCTCCCCCGCCCGCAACTCCCCAGCCACAGGGGAAGAAAGAACAGCGAGATGGCAACGCAAAAACCTCCTCAGTCGAAGCCAGGTTTGTCCCCCACGCGGGAAATTGCCACGGTCGGGGCCGGCATCTCAATGAGGAGGAGGATAACGGAATTACGGTGTGTCATTCCCCCTCCTCCTCCTTCCTTCCTTCCCTTCGCCCCCCTTCCTTCCCTTGTTCCTCCTCCTTCTTTCCCTTGTTCCTCCTCCTTCCTTCCCTTGTTCCTCCTCGTTCCTTCTCTTTTTCCTCCTTCTTCTTTCTCTTCTTCCCCCTCTTTCTTCTCTTCCTCGTAATTCCTTCTCTTCTTCTTCCTCTTCCTCCTTCTTCTTCTTTTTCTTTCTTCCACCCCTCCTCTTTCCTTTTCTTCTTTTCCTCCTTATCTTATTCTTCCTCCATCTCTTTGTCCTCTCCCCTTTGTTTCTTCCCCTTTCTCTTTCTCCGTTCATTCTATCTTCATTTCCCTTTTCCCTTGTCCTTTCCCCTTGTGTTCCTTAAATTCTTCCTCTTTATCCTTTTTTTCTCCTATTTTCGTTCCCTTCTGCTTTTCTTCTTCCTCGAATGGCTCCTTCTCTTCACATTTTTCTTTCTCCTTTCCCTTTTCTCCATTCACCCTCTTCCTTCATCCTATTTTCCATTCTCTCCTTCACTTATCCTCCTCCTCCTTTTTTTTCCAGTTCCGATTTCCATTCTTCTTTTCTTCTGTTTTCATTCTTCTCTTTCTACCATCATTATAATTTCCTGTCGTTTCTTCTATCTTCCTTCCACTCCTTTTATCTTTTCCTAACCTGTCTTCTCTGGTTCCTTCCTCTTCTTCCTTTACCCTCTTTTTTCTCCTCCCCCCCCACCTTCTCTTCCTACATGTTTTCCCCTTGCCTTCTCGTTCAACTTTATTCCATTCCCTCTATGTAACTTTTCCAATTTTTTTTCCGGGCCTCTCTCGTTTCCCTTTTTCATCACATATTTTTCCCTCTTCCTTATCTATCTCGCCTTCCTGTTTCCCCCTCCTTCCTTATATATATTCCTGCATCCCCTTCCATTCTGAACAGCTATTAGTCTTTCCTTGTTATTATATTGCTTCCGTTGTAACGAATCTCCTTAATATACATATATCAATATTATCTTGATTGCCAATACAATGAATACAATGTCGTTGTACTTTCTATCATCAACAACAACATTATCATTATTAGCGTCATACTTTTGGATAATTTCATAATCTACTACTTTTCTTTGTGTGTGTGTGTGTGTGTGTGTGTGTGTGTGTGTGTGTGTGTGTGTGTGTGTGTGTGTGTGTGTGTGTGTGTGTGTGTGTGTGTGTGTGTGTGTGTGTGTGTGTGTGTGGTGTGTGTGTGAGAGAGAGAGAGAGAGAGAGAGAGAGAGAGAGAGAGAGAGAGAGAGAGAGAGAGAGAGAGAGAGAGAGAGAGAGAGAGAGAGAGAGAGAGAGAGAGAGAGAGACAGAGGGAGAGAAGAGAGAGAGAGAGAGGAGAGAGAGAGAGAGAGAGAGAGAGAGAGAGAGAGAGAGAGAGAGAGAGAAGAGAGAGAGAGAGAGAGAGAGAGAGAGAGAGAGAGAGAGAGAGAGAGAGAGAGAGAGAGAGAGAGAGAGAGGAGAGAGAGAGAGAGAGAGAGAGAGAGAGACAGAGACAGACAGAGAGACAGACAGAGACAGAGAAATGAGAGACAAACAAAACGAAATTCATTGCCTTGAATAAAGCCTACATTTTTTTTACTTTCTTTGTTCTTGTGAGAGGAGGCCGCGCTAGATTGTTTAAAGGACAGCATAATTAAGGGTAATTGCATTAAAGACAACTCGGTAAACATACAAGTCCTTAAGAAAGAGGAGGGGTGGAGGGAGGGTAGGGAAAAGGGGAGGGAGGAGGGAGGGAGGAGGGAGGGAGGGAGGGAGGGAGGGAGGGAGGGAGGGAGAGGGAGGGAGAGAGGAGGAGAGGGAGGGAGAGAGGGAGGGAGGGAGAGA
Organism: Penaeus vannamei; assembly: GCF_003789085.1. Classification (NCBI taxonomy): domain Eukaryota; kingdom Metazoa; phylum Arthropoda; class Malacostraca; order Decapoda; family Penaeidae; genus Penaeus; species Penaeus vannamei. Next base: position 205,832 of record NW_020869492.1, read on the forward strand.
GAGGAGAGAGAGAGAGAGAGAGAGAGAGAGAGAGAGAGAGAGAGAGAGAGAGAGAGAGAGAGAGAGAGAGAGAGAAGAGAGAGAGAGAGAGAGAGAAAAGAAAAGAGAGAGAAGAGAAAGAAAGAAGAAAGAAAGAAAAAGAAAATATATCTACGGAACCCACACGCCACATATGACTAACCACCCGCTCCAGAAGGGTTTCACGGTAAAAAAAAAAAAAAAAAAAAATACTAAACTCGTACACCATAGAGGCGATAATTGTATGCGCTTCGGGTTGCAACAGACCGTGATAACAGTACCATAAAGAGCGTGGTTTGCGAGGCTCTTCCGAGGCCAAATACCGCCCTCCCGAAGGAGTTGTTGGCTTGGAAAAGTGGACCGCCTCAAGGTCGAGGAAATCACTTGAACAGCCTGAATAAAATAGATGTAAATGCCGGCAATGCAATGCACACATAATGCAACATATATTCAGACTCACCACACACACACACACACACACACACACACACACACACACACACACACACACACACACACACACACACACACACTCGCACACGCGCGCGCATATAAACACACACACACACAAAATTCATACATCATCAATAGTCATAAACACAGACACGCAGATTTTAAAAAAATCCTGTCTATCAGTACACACTTCTAGCCTCTTCCCCTCCCTCCCCAACCCGGCCTCCCCCCAACCCGGCCTCCCCCCCCCAACCCGGCCTCCTCCCCCCCAACCCAGCCTCCCCCCACCCCCACCATACGTAAGAGGTCGGCCATAACAGCTAATCATGGTTCGGCGAGTCTCCTCCCAAAAGTTGGATCCGTGCGGCAGTATAATTGAATTAAGTGCAAGACTTGGTGTGTTGTCCCTGTTTGCGACAGCCGGGGAGAGGTTGAGACAGGAGGGGGGGGATGGGGGAGAGAAGGAGGAGAGAGAGAGGAGGGAGGAGAAGAGGGGAGGGGAGGGGAGGGAGAAAGAACTGGGGAGGGAGGGGAGGAAGGAGGGAGGAGGAGAGGAGAGGAGAAGGAGGAGAGGGAGGAGAGAAAGAGCGAGGGAGGAGGAGGAGATGGTGAAGAGGGGAGGAAAATAGGGGAAGGGGTATAGAAAGACGGGTATGGGATAGGAAATAGCACGTCGAGAACAGGATAAGGGCGTCAGGAAGGGGAGTCGGGCGGATAGAGACCCGAGATATAAAGTAGTTAAGAGGGGAAATGAGGGGTTGCTAAATATTTGGAAAATGGAAGAGGAGAGGTCTACTGATGACTGAAAAAGGATGATATTGCTTAAAAAAAACACTAAAAAGTAAAATACAGAAATACCCCTCACTTAATGTATTGCAAACTGGTATTGAAACAGCTGTATCAAATGGTAATGTACGTGTAGATCCATACATACAGTTGTACCTAACACACGTACACATAATTTACAAATGTCCCATTGATTCCTAAAACATAAACAACCCAGATATATACACAAAAGATACATCAGGCAATATATAACATCACTGCCCCCCTGCAACATTACTCTTACTCATTACTCTTATCTCATTCGTCAATACAGTCATACTGTATGTCTAGTACGAGAGACCGACATCAATACAATGCAGATATACTGATATACTATTGTTACAGTCAGTACAATAAACAGTTCAGTAAATACAACAGCACACTACAGGAGATCGCTACGTCAATACAACACAACTGTATCGGTCTGGTGTATTGTATTGGCGTATGAATCGGTATGCATTATCATATCGATGTATATATACTTTCGTTGCACTGGCGATTGCATTAATCTAAAACAAACCGATTTATTCGCTAGTACAATACAACGGACCGATGCAATCACCACTACAACACTACAATATTTTCGCCACTACGATACAGTACTATACATTCGTCACTACAATACCGTAAGCCAAAGCAACACCTACACATCTACCCACGAACCGCCCATCACGACCACAGCCGCCCATATCAGCGTGGGCGGGCGGGGCGTGATCCGGCCGGGGCAGACGACCATAAAAAAGTGTCTAGTAAGAAATTGTTCGTAACTTGTGTGGTTGACCTTAGCTTGGGGGAGGGGGAGGGGGAGGAGGCGGTCATCACGTTCTATATTTTATTATCTTTTCCCCCTTTCTCTCTCTGTCCGTTTTTATATAATGTATTATTTCCCCCCTTCGTTTTCTCTTTCTGTTCGTTTCATACAAATATATATATATATATATATATATATATATATATATATATATATATATAATATATATATATATTATTTATTATTTATATATTGTCATTTCCGCTTTGTGTCCATTTCGCTTCTCTTTTTGGTCTGTGTATCTATCTATCTATCTATCCTTTCCTGTCTGTCCCTCGCTTCACTCATCCCCCAACTGACCCTCTCCCTAACACCCTCATCTCTCCACAATCAAGCACGCTAAGCTGGCCACCCTACTCACTCTCACACCCTCACCCTTACCCCTCACCCCTCCTCCCCACCACCCTCCCCTTTCCTACTTACTCTCACCCCTTCACCCTCTCCTCCCACCACCCTCCCCTCCCTCTCCCCCCTTTCCAACTCACTCTCACACCCTCACCCTCATCCCCCCCCTCCTCCCCACCAACCTCCCCCTCCTTTTACCTCTCGCACCTCCCCCACTCACCTCTCAACACCCCCCCTCCCCACCCCACCTCACCTCCCACCCTCCCCCTCCTCCCCACCCCCCCTTTACCTCTCGCACCTCCTCTCCCCCCCACCCCCCACCCCCCCCCAAGAATCGCATCTGTCACGGAATAAAAGAATAGTGTTTGCCCTTCGAGTTTTTGCATACACGGCGGTCAGCGCTGGATAGATCACGGGAATCAGGGGAATAAAAAATGGATAATGTATGGATTTGAGGCCAAATAGGGGATCTAGCCGGACAAAATAGTGGGGGGGCGGGTAGGGGTGGAAGGGGGAGGGAGGGGAGAGACTTGGCGACTTACACAAGGACAAAAAATACGCACTTCAACGCACATACATACATATGCTCAAGTATGTATATATATATATATACACATATTCATATATATATATAATATATATAACATATGTACATACATATACATATATATATATATATATATATATTATATATAATATATTATATATATATATATATATATATATATATATAAAATAAATATATATATATATATATATATATGCATACATGTATATATATATATATATATATATATATATTATATATATATATATATATATATATATATATATCCTCTATATATTAACATCATATATACATCTATATAGATAGATATAGAAATATATACATTCACACATACATACATACACAAATTCACACACACACACACACACACACACACACACACACACACACACACACACACACACACACACACACACACACACCACACACGCACTCACACAACACAAACAAATATAAATATATGTATATATAAAAAAATCTATTCCACTTCTCTCCCAGGCAAGTCCGCCTCTCCCCTCATCCTTTCGCTCATTCCAATATGATAAATTTATGCATTGCGGTACACGCTGTGACATCCTGTTCTAAGATGTTTTCGACAACATGGCTTCTTTTGGATGGATGTCTAAACACTTACAAACAAACGCGCATAAACACACAAAACAAACACATGTATAAACATATATACACTCGTATTTTATATATTTTTTTATCTTGCTTTGTTTCTTTTCTAGAGCTTTCCCGCCTCTCTATCTTTTTTTTTATCTTGCTTTGTTTCTTTTCTAGAGCTTTCCCGCCTCTCTTTTTTTTACTTTTCTTTCTGTCTCTTCCCTCTTCCTCCGCTCGCAAAGGAACTATCTACGCCCTCACATAAAAAAAAAAAGGAAAAGAAAAAATACGGGAACACAATAAAAGATAAAAAAGGACCAGTGTCCAGCCAGTTATACAATTTCCCCAAATTATACCCATAAAAAACTTTCTTTTTTTCCTATACGAATGCAACATAAGCCTCTCCATTGAAAACTGACTCTTATGGACGGCTGGCAAAGAGGATTATTTTCCCCTGCGTAACAGGTGGCGTCGAGCGAGCGCCACGGAAATCCCGCCCTTACGCACTAAATCGCCGAGATATTTCTTGATAAAACAAGGATTCCGCTGTCTGTAATCCCATTCTGAGCGGTGTTACATGGAGAGGGAATCCTACCTTATCTACGAATATTAATACACCGAACAGTAGGGAAAGGAGGGGGAGGGAGGGGAAGGGGAGGAGGGGAAGAGAAGACCCCCCCCTAAAAAGAGGGGAAACATGGGAAGAGGGAAATAAATAAGAGAAAAAGGGAAAAAATGGGAGAGAATTGTGGAAATGACTCATTGAATAAATATAGGATTACGGAGACGTGTTTTGCTAGCGGAGTGCAGCCTCGTACGCCGGGCAGATGGGAGGGTCACGTGACCGAATGGGGCCCGAGTGGATATGTTGACTTAGAAGGCCATGAATAATAAAAAAAGAAAAAGGAAAAATAAAGAAAATTAAGAAAGCACAAAAACATATCAGTCGGTATCGATAAACCCGTTAAACAAGAAAGAAAAACGCTTCAATAACTTATAACAAAATAAATAACAAAAAATAACAAAATGAACATTGACAAAACAAAAGGAAATAAATACAACAAACACTAAATACGAAATAAGACAAATGACAACCCTAACATCACGAGAAAATACTAAACGCCTCCTAGATTATAAAAAAATACTATCCACCTCCATTTTCACCTTCGTCTCGTCCCTCTCTCCCATTTACTCCCTCCTTCTCTCCTATCCTCCCTATCCTATATCCTCCCTCTTTCTCTCCTATCCATCCCTATCTTATATTCTCCCTCCTCTCCTATCCCTCCCAAACCTATATCCTCCCTCTTTCTCTCTTATCCATCCCTATCTTATATTCTCCCTCCTCTCCTATCCCTCCCTATCCTATATCCTCCCTCCTCTTCCTATCCTATATCCTTACCCCTTCCCCCTACCCCTCCCTTTCCTATATCGTCCCTCCTTCTCTCCTATCCCTCCCTATCCTATATCCTTCCCCCCTTCCCTCCTATCCCTCCCTATCCTATATCCTTCCCCCTTCTCTCCTATCCCTCCCTATCCTATATCCTCCCTCTTTCTCTCCTTTCCCTCCCTATCCAATATACTCCCTATCCCTATATCCTTCCCCTTCTCTCCTATCCCTCCCTATCCTTATCCTCCCCCATTATCCCTCCCTATCCTATATCCTCGCCCCTTCTCTCCTATCCCTCCCTATCCAATATACTCCATATCCTATATCCTTCCCCCTTTTCTCCTATCCCTCCCTATCCTATATCTTCCCTGTCCTTTTAATACTCCCATCCCCTCCTCCTGCAAGCTGTCAGTCACAATGGGAAAGTGGCCCACAACCTGGGGCGAGAGGGACCGGGAGATGCATAGGCCTATGGAGGCTTAGGGATAGCTAATAGATGACAGCGCACGTGGCGATAAATATCATATAGACGGAATTATTTGATAGTCGTAGAGGGAGAGAGAGAGTAAGAAAGGGGGGAAGGGAAGGAGGGAAAGGGAAGGGTAGGGAGGGAGAGGGAAGGGAGAGGAGGAGAGGGGAGGGGGAGGGGGAGGGGAGGAGAGGAGAGGAGAGAGAGAGAGAGAGAGAGAGAGAGAGAGAGAGAGAGAGAGAGAGAGAGAGAGAGAGAGAGAGAGAGAGAGAGAGAGAGGGCGAACAGACCGATAGACAAGCAGACAGAAGAAAACGCACACAGCGGGCTTCCATTTTATTACACTTTCCATATGAAAAAAAAAAATTACGAAAATGTAAGTTAAATTATTCGCAATTTCTACTATGATTTTCAAATCTCAAAGACCGCAGATTTTTGGAAATGACCGAAACAGGTATTCCTTACGCCTTTTCTTATCAATTCTCCGCCCCAAGATTCAAAAGAAAAAGAAATAAACAGAAATAAAAATTCGGACTATTTTCCCCTTCTGTAGGCTTAGCATACATTCTAACAAACAAAAATACATTTAAACAAACACAAAAATCAAATAAACAACCCAACCACCCCATCAACATCCTCCCAAACAACCCAACCACCCCGTCAACATCCTCCCAAACAACCCAATCACCCCGTTAACATACTCACATTTCAATGACTTGTTCCCGGAGCTGTCTCGCGGCCACGGCGGGTCCCCATGCAGTGTGAATTCTCGTAGCTTGAGGTAGGAGATGGTCAGTCTGATGATAGAGGCCTTGTCCAGCTGGGAAGTGATGGCGGCGGGGAGGGGCAGCATCTGGGGGCAGAGGGGGGAGAGGGGAAGGGGGGAGGTTAGTTAGTATCAGCTTTTTTTTTTTGATTGTGGGTTCGTGTGATGTGATTTTTTTGGATACGGTTTGTGGGTTGGTTTCGTTGGGGTTGGGATATCCCTGTGTATCTGTGTATGTATGGATGTAAATGAGTATAGAGTTATATACGTATTTATGTATATATATAATACACACACACACACACACACACACACACACACACACACACACACACACACACACATATTATATATATATATATATATATATATATTATATGTATGTTACATATGCATAAATGTTTTGTTGTTTTTTTCTGTTTGTCAGTCTATATGCATGTATGTGTGTGTTTGTTTACATATGCAAATTATATTGGAAGCATTTCACCTCAGATAACAAAACCTGATAGAGAAAAAAAGAAAGAGTATATATATATTATATATATATATATATAGAGAGAGAGAGAGAGAGAGAGAGAGAGAGAGAGAGAGAGAGAGAGAGAGAGAGAAGAGAGAGAGAGAGACAGACAGACAGAGACAGACAGAACAGACAGACAGAGACAGAGACAGACAGACAGAGACAAAGACAAAGACAAAGACAGACAAAGACCCGACAGCTCCTCCTCACCTTGGCTAGCTCGTAGAACTCGTAGTTCTCTTTGCCTCTTCTGGAACGCGCCGCGTCTCTGGACTTCTCCTTCCGAAGCTCCAGGATACTGGAAGGAAGGGGAGAAGGAGAATTAATAATGGGTTTCGAAACGTTGATTAAATGTGGTGGAAATAGTTGTGGTGATGGTGTTGGGGATGGTGAGTGGAAGTGTAATGGTGGTGTTGAAGGTGAATGGTGATGATGATGGTGATGAGATGATGATGATGTGGTGGTGATGATAAAGGTGATGTTGTGATTAATGTGGGTGATGATGATAATGATGTTGGTGATGATAAAGGTGATGTTGGGATGGTAAAAGTGATGATTGTGATGTTGGTGATGATAAAGGTGATGTTGGGGATGATAAAAGTGATGTTGTGATGGTAAAGTGTAAGTTGATGATTATGATGATATTAGTGATGATGACAAAATAGTGATAGTAATGATAATGATTATGAAAATAACGATAATGATAATGACCTTAGTAATAACAACAACAAAAGTCATAATAATATTTATGTTAGCAATAATAATAGTACTAACAGTAACAGTAGTTGCAGTTGTATATATATCTTAAAGATATATAAACCAGTAACAGAAGAAATTATACTGATAATGATAATAGTAATGATAGCAATAATGATATTGTAATGATTATAATACTAGTAAAACTGATACTAATAATGATGATAATAAAACAAACGATAAAGATATTTCTAATAATACTAAGAGTAACAATAATAATTATAACAAAAACAATAATAATATCACTAATGATAATAATTACGATAATAATGATAATATAATTGATAATATAGTAATAATAATCATTGATAATAACAATAATAATAATAGCAACAACAACAACAACAATAATAATAGTAATAATGCTTGTAACAATAACAATAATAATAATGATAATAATAATAATAGCAACAACAACAATAATAATAGTAATAATGCTTGTAAAACAGCAACGAATAATAATAATAATAATAATAATATAATAATAATATAATAAATAATAATAACAACAACAACAGCAACAATAATAATAGTTGCAGAAATAATAACAATAACAATAACAAAAATAGCAACTGTAATGATAATTTTGATGGTAAATGGTAACCGTAATGGTAATAGTAACAGTATTAAGAAATTCTATGCCAAGATGGTCGTATCACCTCCCCCCCCCCCCTCCCCTCCCGAGATGGTGCCGCCGGATGAAATAACACGTTAATCCTTTTGTTCAGATTTTGTACACCGGATTGGCTTGTGCGCAGGATCAGCCGACAATGGATTATATGTATGGTAATGGTAATAGTAATTGTAATAGTAGTAGTTGTAAGTAGTAGTAGTAGTAATAATAATATTGTAATAATAATAATAACAATAATAATATTAATAATAATAATCAATGTTTGTGGTAATGGTAATGGTAATGGTAATGGTAATAATAATAATAATAATAATAATAATAATAATAATAATAATAATAATAATAATAATAATAATAATAATAATAAATAAAAATAATAATAATAATAATAACAACAACAAATAATAATAACAATAACAATGACAGTAATAATGATAATGATAACATGGTAATGAGTTAATAATAATCATAATGAATAAAAAAATAATAGAAACAACAATAATGATAATAATTATTAATATAATAACAATAATAATAATATTCGTAAAAAAAGTAATAATAATAATAATTAGTGGCAACAACAACAACAACAAACAACAATAATAGTAATAATAATAACAATACATCGTCATCATCATCATCAATAACAATGATGATGATCATATTATGTTAATAGTAATAGAAATAACAATTGACTTTAATACAATGTTAACTATGATAATAACAACAATGCTGATGAAAACAACACCATCACTAACCTAGTACAAAGCAAGCCAACGCAAGCCAACGCAAGCCAACGCAAGCCAACGCAAGCCAACGCAAGCCAACGCAAGCCAACCGAAATATCCGAACGTACTTCAAAGCGACTTCAAAATTCCAAAAAAGGCGCGGGCGTTATTAACGAAAACCGAACACACGTCCATAACAAATACGCGAAGACTGAATACTTAACGACAGAAATCGTGGACCAGAGGGAAGGGTCCTCTGCATTATAACAGTTTGAATATGCAAATATCAGTATATCTATTCAACTCGCCAAAACGTTCCATAAAGAATAAATAGGTATGATGAGGTATGTTGCGACCATGAATACAAAATGGACGGCGTGAAACATGCAGAACGTGCATTTTTTTTTTCTTTATGCATATGATGTGCGTGTGTGTATGTATCTCCTGGGGGTGCGAAGGAGTGGGGGGAGGGGGGGAGTATGTGAGTGTGTTTGTGTGTTTATGGTATGTTTGTGTGTGTATGGTATGTTTGTGTGTGTATGGTATGTTTGTGCGTATGCGCATGTGGTACGCATGTGGTCGGCATGTTTGGGTATGCGTATGTGTGTAAGTCATGTGTCTGTACGTGCTAAGCGTATATGTATATGACAAGTATGTATGCACGCATGCTATGTCATGTATATGATGTGTCTGTTTTTGTATCTGGTCAGTAGGTGTGTTTATTTGTGACGTGTGCATGTGTGTTTGTGTGTGTGGTATGTGGTTATACGTATATAGTATTGTGTATCTGTGTAAGGTAGATATGTAGGCGTGCTTTTCTTCCCATCTGTTACCAAGTACTACGACATCGGAGCATCTTTATCTATCCTATCATCATTATTCTGGAGTCATAATTTTCCAAAGATTATCGGCCACACGCAGCCATCCGCTACAGAACACCTGAATAGCATGGAGCCTCGTTTCAATCTGCGATCGTCTTCGGCTTATACGAACCACTTGTTCTTGAGATCCCGCGCGTTGCACTTCACACTCTGAGTAGCACATCCTCCATGGCGATCTCGGGGGCGGACCTTAGCCGTTCATGTCACCCGTAGGCCTACGTAGCATCGAGAGACTTACGCACACACACCTCAAAAACTTATCGCATAAGCCTACACCGCCCCCCCTCTCGCCCTAGAGAGATTGGAAGGTAAAGAATGATGCCTACATACACACACACACACACACCACATATACACACACAAACAACTGAAAACACAAATGAAAGAGTGTGTGTGTGTGAGAGAGGAGGGAGAGGGAGAGGAGAGAGGGAGAGGGAGAGGGAGAGAGAGAGAGAGAGAGAGAGAGAGAGAGAGAGAGAGAGAGAGAGAGAGAGAGAGAGAGAGAGAGAGAGAGAGAGAGAGAGAGAGAGAGAGAGAGAGAGAGAGAGAGACAGAGACAGAGACAGAGACAGAGACAGAGAGACAGAGAGACAGAGAGACAGAGAGACAGAGAGACAGAGCGAAGACCCGCACCTCCTCCTCCTCCTCCCTCCTCCTCGAACGCCCATCCCGCCCCCCTTCGAGAGGCTGGTCAGCGGCGGCGCCCCTCCAACCTATGGCCTCTTTTTCACTTGGGGCGACGAGCAGCCAATCCCTTCCCTAAGTGGCCAGGGGGACTTCCCAGGGGCGGCGGCGGGCGATACTCGTCCTTACGGCGGGCCTACAAACTATCGGCCTCGACGTTAAGTGTCCAAAGTTAATCCCGGAGCCCTGCGACAACTGGGCCTCCGAGACCCTGTTTATGCGTCCACGGGGGCCGCACGGTATTGTCCACGCCCTGGCCCTGTATTGGTCCCTTGTATTGGCCACCTTCTTCCCCTCCCCCGCCTCTCTATCTTCCCCTCCCCCCTCCATCTCCCATTGCTACTGTTTACTGTTTATGTCTCCCCTCCTATTCTTACCTTCCTCCCTCCTCCCTCCTCCTCCCTCCCTTCTTCCTTCCTCCTTATCCTCCCTCCTCCCTCCCTCTTCCCTCCTCCTCCTCCCTCCCTCCCTTCCTTCCTCCCTCATCCCTCCCTCCCTCCTTCCTCCTCCTTCCCTCCCTCCCTACTTTCCTTCCCCCTCCCACCCTCTACCCTAGCCCCTCCTCCCTGCCTCCGTCCCTTTCACCTGCTTCCGTTATGCTGCCATGCTGTCCTCCCCTCCTCATTTGTCTCCTCTCCTCATGGATGCCATTGTGATCTCTGCTGCTGAATCCCTAATACACGGTAAGCGAATCACGATCACCTGCTGTATGGAGATTCCGCTAATCATTAACGACAGCTCGATTTATCTCAGGTGCCAGAAGGGGATGCTATAATACTAAGGACTAAATAATAATGATGGATGTAGGAATAAAAGAAATCAAAATATTCAGCTGATAAAAAGTGAATAAAGAGAACAGAATTTACCGTTGGTGAAATTATAAAAGCAAGCCAAAAAATAATAGCAAAAAAGAACGAAAAAAATATGTATATAACAGATAACAAGTAAATAAGAACGAAATTATCCGATAATTAAATAAAGAGAAACAAAAAATGACAAATAGAAATGATAATGACCAAACCTCAGGGCCAATCTACGAAACAATAAACGAAAAACAAAAATTAAGATAAATAATAATCAATATATAGACAAAATAATAGGTAAATAGGAAAAATTCTTTGGATAAACTATAAATTACAAACTGTGCACTGAAGACACAATAAATATAACACACAAACAAAAAAAATAAACAACAAAAAACAAATAACAAGTAAATAAAACAGAACCAGCATTATCTCCCCTCCTTCAGACAGTTCCTCCAGCGCCCTGTCCCATACACACTTGCTCTACTTTCCACGCCCATTTCCCCCTTAAGCGCTAAAGGAGGTTCCGCAGCCACTCCCCCCCCCCCCCCCCATCGCCGCCCACCCTGTCCCATCGAACAAAGACGTCAACCTCGACGAGGCGGGTCACGTGAGGTGTAAATTACATTAATACGGCGTGTAAACACCCCGCTACAACTTCTCATAGCTTGGAGGATCACGTTCGCCCCGAGTTAATAATTTTACCTGGTTTTCTCTCAGTTATAAATGTGCGCCATCTCTGGGGATTTTTTTTTCCCCTTCCCTGCTGTCCACTGAGGGGCGGGCGTGGGAGCTCTGCATGCCCCGCCCACGCTCGGTGTGGCCGTTCCCATCGTTGTTTTAAGTCTTGGCATTTCGTGAAGAAAGAGAATGCCTTCGTGCATTTGTAAGCACATGCTAATATCCGCATATATATATATATATATATATATATATATATATATATGTGTGTGTGTGTGTGTGTGTGTGTGTGTGTGTGTGTGTGTGTGTGTGTGTGTGTGTGTGTGTGTGTGTGTGTGAGTGAGTGAGTGAGTGAGTGAGTGAGTGAGTGAGTGAGTGAGTGAGTGAGTGAGTGAGTGAGTGAGTGAGTGAGTGGGTGAGTGTGTGTGTGTGTGTGTGTGTGTGTGTGTGTGTGTGTGTGTGTGTGTGTGTGTGTGTGTGGTGTGTGTGTGTGTGTGTGTGTGTGTGTGTGTGTGTGTGTGTATAAATATATATATATATATAATATATATATATATATATATATATATATATATACATATATACATATATATAATATATATATATATATATATATAGTATATATATATATATTATATATATACGCACCACACACACGCCCGTCAGCAGAGCCGCACACGACCCGTGAGGCGGCGAGGCAGCGAGTGACGGCCAAAGGGGCGTGAGAGAGCGGGCGCCCGGCAGCTGGATCACTCCCACTAGTATTCTCGGGGCGGCGCTAGAATTATGTCCTGCCTGAGGACGTCTTCAGCCTCCTAATGTCCCTCCTGCCCCGGGCCTCGCCTCCTCCTGCTGCTGGATCTTGTTGTTATATCTGGGGAATCTTTTGTGTCGCCATTGTGGAATTCTGACGGCGCGTCTCATTCCGGGCGGTCGGGGAAGGTGAGTGAAAGTGCGCATAAATGGGCATAAATGCATTTACATACATGGGTAATTCGGTTATTCTCGGGTACAGTTTAAGTCCGTCATGATAATGTAAATAATCTTTTTTTTCCTTTTTTTTTTACTTTCTTATACATAAATATAATTTTCTTCTTCTTGTCGTTTATCCTTATATTTCGCCTTGCTTTTCCTCATCTTTTTGGTCTTTCTCTTCTCCCTCTCTCTATCTCTCTCCCTCTCCTCCTTCATCTCTTCCTTCCTCCCTCCTCCCGCCCTCTTCCTCTCCCACCTTTCTTTTTCTCTCTTCTCCCACCTCCTCTCTTGATCCCTCTCCTCCTTCATCCTCCTTCATCTCTCCCTCTCTCCCTCCCTCCTCCCCATCCCCCAACCCAAGCAATACGGAGTGATCACCTTGATATCAAAGAATCAATCTGCCTGTCTCCTTTCCCAGCTGCTTCTAACACCAGCGATAAAAAAGGGCGACGAGGGAGGGAGGAAGAAGGAAGGAGGAAGAAAGGAGGGAGGGAGGAGGGAGGGAGGGAGGGAGGGAGGGAGGGAGGGAGGGAGGGAGGAGGGAAGGAGGTAGGGAAGGGAGGGGGAGGGAGGTAGGGAAGGGGGAGGGAGGGGGAAAGAAGGGGAGGGAGGAGGGAGGGAGAGAGGAGGGAGAGGAGAGGGAGAGGGAGAGGGAGAGGAGAGGGAGGGGAGAGGGAGAGGAGAGAGAGAGAGAGAGAGAGAGAGAGAGAGAGAGAGAGAGAGAGAGAGAGAGAGAAGAGAGAGAGAGAGAGAGAGGAGAGAGAGAGAGAGAGAGTAGAAGACAGAGGAAGAAAGGGAAAGTTTTGAAGAGAGGAGAGAAAAAATGGGGGGAGAGGGAGTGAGAGGGAGGAGGAAAGAAGGGGGAAGGGGAGAGGGAGAGAGGACAGAGCATCGTGGGGGGCGGGGGGCAGGGGAAGGGGAAGGGGGGGGGCGCCGTTATAACTGGTCAGACAGAGGAAACAGACG
>NW_020869492.1:224704-227204 GCF_003789085.1 Penaeus vannamei
GGAGAGACGGGGGCGAAGGGAGGGATTGGGGGAAGGGAAAGAGTGGACGGAGGGAGGGACTGGGCGAGCAGAGAGACTGAAGGAGGGGAGGGACTGGCCGAAGGGTGGGAAGACGGGAAGGGAAGAGTGGACGAGGGGGAGGGAGTGGACGAGGGGAGGGACTGGGCGAGGGAGGGATTGGGAAAGGGAAGAGTGGACGAGGGGAGGGGACTGGGCGAGGGGATAGACGGAGGGGAAGGGAGGGATGGGAAGGAAAGAGTGGACGGAGGGAGGGACTGGGCGAGGGGAGGGACTGGGAATGAGGAGGGATTCGGCGAGCAGAGAGACTGAAGGAGGGGAGGGACTGGTTGAGGAGAAGAATTTGGTGAAATGAGGGATTCGGTGAGGGGAGAAACTAGGCGAATGAAGTAACTGGACAAAGGGAGGGACTGGGCCAAGGGAGAGATTTAGGGAGGGGCGAAGAGGGAGATAGTAAGAGGGGTTGGGGGAGAAGGAGGGAAAAAGGAGGGCGGGAGAGATGGAGGGGAAGAGGAAGGCGGAATGAGGTTAGGAGAGAGAGAGAGGGAAGAGAAAAGGAAGTTGGGATGAACAGGGAAAAGGAGGGATGGGGATTGGGTGAGAAGGGAGGAAAGGGATTCAGGGAGAGGGAAATAAGGGTAGTTATGATGATAAAAACAATAACAATAATAATAGTGATAATAATAATATAGGGTATGAGAATACACAAGAAGAAAATAAATGTAGATAAAATATTAAACGGAAATTCGAAATTAAAGAAATGTGTAAACAGTTGACAGCGAAATCGGTGAGACGCAGTTGGTGGTTATATATATATACATATATATAATATATATATATATAATATATATTATATATATTATATATATATATATATGTGTGTGTGTGTGTGTGTGTGTGTGTGTGTGTGTGTTGTGTGTGTGTGTGTATTTATATATATTATATATATATATTAATATATATATATATATATATATATATATATTTATATATATATATATATATACATATATATATATACACACACACACACAACACACACACACACACACACACACACACACACACACACACACACACACACACACACACACACACACACACACACATATATATATATATACATATATATATATATATCATTCATATCTTTTTCTGTTTCCCTTCCCGGGCGAGGAGGGGCGTGACAAGGGGGCAGTAATAGAAATTCCCCCGCAGGTGCGTCTGGAGGCCGTCCCACAGGGGATTCCTTGGGGATGCTGAGTGAGGGGAGGAGGGAGGAGAAGGGAGGGAGGAAAGAGGGGAGGAGGGAGAGAGGGAGTGAGGGGAGGGAAGAGGGAGGGGGAAAGAGGTGAGGGAGGAGGGAGGGGGAGGTGGAAAGAGGGAGGGAGGGAGGGCGCTAAGAGGGGACAGTGGGGGGAGCAGAGGGATGGAGAGAGGTGAGAAGAGAGAGAGGGGGGGTTTAGGGGATAGAGGGAGAGGGGAATTAGGGGGGTAGGAGGAGTGGAGGGAGGGAAGAGGAGGGGTAAGTGCGGGGAGGTAAAAGTTCAAAGTAATGAGGCAAATCGGTGGCCATCTGAGGCTCCCCTTGGACACTCTGGGAGCTGGAGGAGGAGAGGAGGAGGAGGAGGAGGAGGAGGAGGAGGAGGAGGAGGAGGAAGAAGAAGAGGAGGAGAAGGAACGGGAAAAGGAGGAGGAGCAGGGAGGGAAAAGAAGGGGAGGAGAAGGATGATGATGATGATGATGATGATGATGATGATGATGATGAGGAGGAGGAGGAGGAGGAGGAGGGAGGGGGAGGAGGAGGAGGAGGAGGAGAAGAAGGAATAGGAAGGAGGAGGAGAAAGGAGTAAGAGGAGGAGAAGAAAAAGAAGAAGAAGAAGAAGAAAGAGAAGGAGGAGGAAGAGGAGAAGAATCCAAAACAAGCACAAAAGTATACCAAATTCATAATAAAAATAAAAACGAAAAGCACATGTTAATAAAAACATTAGCACATTAATGATAAAGATTACAAAAAACTAGATCAATAAAACCCCCCCCCCCCAAAAAAAAAAAAAAAAAAAAAAAACAGCTAAAATACATGAAACAAAACACCCAAACAAACAAACACAACAACAGTAACAACAACACCAAGGAATATCAAAATAATGACACTTAAATAATTCCAAGAAATCCGAGATGGGCATTTCCTCTCGCATATCTCGCTGGGGATGCCATGCAGGACAGAGGGCATTGTCTCCTCCATGTTCCCTTCCCCCCCCCCTCCCCTCCTCCCTCCTCCTCCTCCATTCCTCATGAAACTAATCCTTGCTCCTCTCTCTCTACCTTGGCCCTCCCCCTTGTCTTCCCTCCACCATGGCCCTCCCCTAGCCCTCCCTCCACCATGACCCCTCCACCTTGCCTCCAACCATCCAACCCTCCAACCCTCCAACACTCCAACACTCCAACTCCCCCAACCCCCCCAAAACCCCGCCTCAGTCAC
>NW_020869492.1:229704-237104 GCF_003789085.1 Penaeus vannamei
GGGGGGTGATGGAGGGAGGAGGGGGGTGAGGGAGGGAGCGGAGGGAGGCGCGAGGGGAGGGGGAGGGTAAATGCGTGTGTGTTTGGGTTTCTGAGCATTTATAGATCTTTGCTTACGAGGCGGGCGTGAGTGCATACATGCAAGCCAGACAGAGGCGTGTCTGTAACTGTGTGTGTGAGTGAGTGAGTGTGTGTGTGTGTGTGTGTGTGTGTGTGTGTGTGTGTGTGAGTGTGTGTGTGTGTGTGTGTGTGTGTGTGTGTGTGTGTGTGTGTGTGTGTGTGTGATATATATGTATATACATACATACATACATACATACATACATATATATATATATATATATATATATATATATATATATATTATATATATATATATATTATATATATATTTGCACACATGCATAATATATCCTGAAGGCTATATGCCGCAAACACAGTCACACATATACGGACCTTTATTTGCTAATCTCGTAAACCAACGCATAAGAACACATAAACAGAAAATCTAACAAAAAAAGAAAAAAAAAGAAAGAAAACTCCCTTGAAAGAAAAAAAAAAAGCCCCCAGACAGAGACGATCTCATAAACAAAATTTCTCTCGTTCCCAACCGTTCGCATCTAAGTACTGCTCCGATTTCCATAATTTCCAATTTCTGCGGCTATCACACGCGGCGCAAGTGGGGTGGGGTGGGGGGGGAGTGGAGGAGTGGAGGAGGTGGGGGGTAGTGAGGAGGTGGGGGGAGTGGAGGAGGTGGGGGGGGGGGTTAAGGCTCGTCCCGGCCGCACATATCGCCGATGGTCCGCCCGATCATGTTACCAGCCCCCCCCCCCCCCTTCGCCGGTCGTTGGACGGAGGACATCGGAATACATCGCGGAGTTACTTCTCCACGTTGAAACGCTCGGATTTGTGGGTGATTTTTCAGGAATGAATTGGTGATTTTTTTTTTTTGTGTCTGTGTTTCCGGTGCCATTCCTCTTGACGTGGCAAGAATATATAATAATAATAATAATAATAATAATAATAATAATAATAATAATAATAATTAATAATAATATAATAATGATAATAATAAACCTTATAACTACGTATCTTTAAAAATCCCAAAATATTCCGCCATCTCCCACTACCACACAGCCACACGGTACCACAGCTTCCCTCTCTACCCGGATTCCAAATGTGAAAAGGCTGGGGAGGGACCGGCAGAAGGGGGGGGGAGGGCAAGACGAGGGAGAGAAGAGGGAGAGGGAGAGGGAGAGGGGAGAGGGAGAGGGAGATGGAGAGGGGAAGGGGGGGGGTGACCCGTGTCCAGTCCGAATAGGCCCAATGACCAATTAATGTAGGATTACTGGAATGTTGCGCCAATGGTTAGAGGATGACGAAGCACAGTGGGGGTGAAAGGGGGGGGGAGGGATAAAGAGAGAGAGAGAGAGAGAGAGAGAGAGAGAGAGAGAGAGAGAGAGAGAGAGAGAGAGAGAGAGAGAGAGAGAGAGAGAGAGAGAGGAGAGAGAGAAGAAGAAAGGGAGAAAGAGAGAAAGAGAGAAAGAGTGAAAGAGAGAAAAGAGAGAGAGAGGAGAGAGAGAAAAGAGAGAGAGAGAGAGAGAAAGAGAGAGAAGAGAGAGAGAGAGAGAGAGAGAGAGAGAGAGAGAGAGAGAGAGAAAGAGAGAAAAGAGAGAAAGAGAGAAAGAGAAAGAAAGAAAGAAAGAAAGAAAGAAAGACAGAGAGAGAGAGACGGAGCCAAAGAAAAAGAGAGAAATAAAGGGAAATATGTAATAAGAGGCAGGGGAAAATGGGGGAAAGTGCTACATGTGTAATGGGATTTATTAGCGGTTATCGCTGCACTGACCGGCTGTTTCCTCCGGATGATGAAAGGAAAAAGGGAAATATCGAACCTTGGCAATAAGTTGCTTTACTGATTTATTTATCTCGAACAACCGCTCGCTTCAGTATTTTCACATGACAGAAGCCTCCAACTTGCCACGTCAATAATGCTCGATTTTAATTTCATTCTCTCTCTCTCTCTCTCTTTACCTCTTTTAACTCGAAAGAGAGGAAGAAAGAACGAGAGAAAGAAAACAAAGCAAAATGCGAAGCACTTACGGTACCCGACATTAAAAAAAAAGTTATAGCCAATTTGGTGTTATCATCGGAGGAGTGACTCGCATAAAGTGGCACGCGGTAAGGCACCCGGAAAGCATCCTGTCTTGCTCACACATCCGCCGCGTCATGCAAGCTCGTCCTGGCATGAAACCCGAGGAGAATGTATAGCAAAATCCGAAGCCGCCCGTATTTACACGCAGGCATCCCAACACGGTAGCAACATCCTGCGCGCGAGCTTGACTGCGTGACATCAGGCTTCGACACACATCCGGATGAGGGGCTTAAGGTCTCTCGTGCTTGGTATGTAACGCGTCTATGCCCTCCCCCCCTCCCCCACCCCCCACCCCCAAGAAGTATGCACCAGAGAAAAAAAGAACAATTCTTATCGCAAACAGGAAAAGGAGACTAAATATCGCAAGATAATGTCACATTCATGCATACTCGTCCAGGCGCAGGTAGCCATGCACGTCCGCATGCATGGTCATGCACTTATTTCTTCGACCTCTCTTCAGGCTGCGCACATACTTGAGAAAATACACACATAGATGCACGCGCGGAAAACATCACACAACCTCGTGTGTACATAAATATACTTAAATAAAAGACAACGTATATAGACGCACGCACACATCAGCGCAAAACAAACATACGCAAAAGGACACGCACACACACACGAAGGTCCATCAGGCTGTCTCGCCTCCTGAGCAGAAATCATATTTACATCGTCGTAAGTTTGTGTTTACGGTGACGTCACAATAAGCGCCCGATCGTGGCGTCGCCCTCATTGGCCGAGGAACCTGAAGGCCATTAATAGTTGCGGCTTCAGCCACCAGAGGCCACCGCTGCCTTCGCTTGAGAAAGAGGGAAGGGGGGGGAGGGGGAGATGAAAAGGGAAGAGGGGGGGGGGTTCGCGTCGCTTATCCGGCCATATTTTGCACTTACTCGGCCGTTTCCGTCGCTGAGTGTCAGTGCTATCGGCGTGGCCATCAGCGGACCACCCGGCCGCCATTCTCACGCTGTCAGAAGGGGATGATGACCCCCGGTGACGTCACGCGTGAAACCTTGGCTCAGGTCATGGAGGTCAAAGCCGGGACGCGCAAAGGGGGAGGCGATAAGAACTAAAAGGCTGTAGAACAAGGAGGGGAAGGAAGGTGAAGAGAGGAATTGAAAAAACGCCTCCGGGATGAGAGAGAGAAAAAATATTCCGAGTGTCAATAAATCTCCGGCCTAATCAAGATTCCAAATTGCAAATGGCGGCTCTTGAGAGATATCGCATGAGACGTATTAAAGTGAGGGACATTGTTAGCGTCACAGATAAAACGTTTAAAGAAAAAATAAAGGCAATAGAAAATAAAACTACAGAAGAAAATAACCGTACAGGTTTCTAAATAACAAAATATACTACGAGAAAGCAAGAAATTATCTCGATTTACCTTTACATGTCATTTTGAGAAATTCGAACCTTGGCATCGATTTTCACGTTATGAAAAATACTAAGGCCATTAATATATCACGCTAAAGTTAACATTTTTTTTTTAAATTCTGAAAGTCTCGAACAGAAAGAAAGAAAGAAAAGATAAAACTCGTTGACAAAACCCGCCTATAAAAAAAAAACATCGTCTTTTTGAGAATCTTCAACGGGGTCCTGAGAAATTTAGTCAAGTTGAGAGAGAATAAAAAAAAAAAAAAAAAAAAAAAAAAAAAAAAAAATACGCCCAAGGTACAGTTATTAATTAGTCTCTTGACACAGCCACGTTGAATGTTATCTAATGAACTCTTAATTGAGGTCTAGATGCCGCCCTCGTGGACACCCCCTCCCCCTCCCCCCACACACAGACAAACATCACCCACCCACCCAAGAGGAATCAGCTGAGCTTTCTGCCTTTAGGGACAATTTTTTTCTTTGTCATCATTTCTGTTGCTGTTGGCATTCTCATTCTTAAAAATATTACTATCAGTTTTACTACCATTACAGCTGATGTTGCTATTACTGTTAATGTTAAAGGAATAATAATCTAATTAACTATAATCACAGCAGTAACATCAACAGTAATGGTAATACAATTATTGTTAATATGGTTTTAAGAATAAAAATACCAACAGCCATAAGAAAAGTATCACCATCATCTTTATCACTATTATCATCATCTTTATTCTCTCTCTCTCTCTCTCTCTCTCTCTCTCTCTCTCTCTCTCTCTCTCTCTTCTCTCTCTCTCTCCTCCTCTCTCTCTCTCTCTCTTCTCTCTCTCACACACACACACACACACACACATTCTCTCTCTCTCTCCCTCTCCTTCCCTCTCTCTCCTCTCTCTCTCTCTCTCTCTCTCTCTCTCTCTCTCTCTCTCAGTCTCTCTCCTCTCTTCTCCACTCTCTCTCTCCCTTCCTCTCTCTCCTCCCTTTCTCCCCCCCTCTCTCTCTCCTTCCCTTCTCCCCTCTCTTCCCTCTCTCTTCTCCTTCCTCCTCTCTCTCTCCTTCCCTCTCTCTCTCCTTCCTCTCTTCCCTCCCTCTCTCCCCTTCCCTTCTCTCTCTCCTCTCCCTCTCTCTCTCCTCCTCTCTCTCCTTCCCTTCTCCTCCCTCCCTCCCTCCCTCCCTCCTCCCTCCTCCCTCCCTCCCTCCCTCCTCCCTCTCTCGCCCCTTTCTCTTCCCAAAAACTCCCTACGCCAAAAGAAAAGGACGACGGCTCGTTACGTCTGTCCGTCACCTGAAATGACGTTAGCGGCAGGTGGGGGGGGCGGACTAGGCCTATAAAGGGGGGGGGGGAAGAGAGGGGCTATTTTTCCTTATTTTCGTTTCTCGAGTAAAAGGATGTAGGATGTAGGAGGGAGGCGTTTGGGCAAGGAAGAAGGGAAGAAGTGGATGGAGATGGGTGGGTGGGGTTGGGTAGGGGGGAGGGGGAGGGGACCTGGGGGGTGGAGAAGGAAGAGGGGGATGGGGTTTAGGAAAATAGGAAGGAAAGGATAAAAATGGGAGTGGGGACAGAAAGAAGGAAAGAAAGAATAGGAAGAAAAAAATATATGTTGAGAGATATATTATCGGTTCAGACGAAGAGAACAAATAAAATAATAAAACCGTGATCTACAACATCATCCAAAAAAAAGAAAAAACAAACAAACAGAAAGATTGAAGACGAAGCAAATAAAAAAAAGAGGAAGAGAAAAGGAAGAAGAGGAAGAAAGGAGGAAGAAGACGACCAAGAGGACTAGCAGCAGCCGCTCTGTTATCAGGACGGCCGCTATAATGAATGGAAATTGGGAACGAAAACTTACTTTACTGACCACACAGGCGGGACCTCGATCTACAGGGGGGGGGGGGGTTAGGAGGAGGGGTGAAGGAGAGAAGAAATGGGAGGGGAAAGGAAGAGACAAGAGGGAGAAGAGGAGGATTAAAGGCTAAGAGCTGGAATGGAAAAAAAGGAAGAGAGGGGAGACGAGGAGGAGGAAGAGGAGGAGGAGTGTAGAAAAGGGAGTGTAAAAAGAAGAGGAAGGTGGGAGTAAAGAAGAGAAAGGAGAAGAGAAGGATGAAAGAAAAGGAGAGGAAGGACGAGGAGGAGGAGGAGGAGGAGGAGTGTAGAAAAGGGAGTGTAAAAAGAAGAGGAAGGCGGGAGTAAAGTAGAGACGGAGAAAAGATTGAAAGAAAAGGATAAGAGAGAGGCGGAGATAAAAGATAAACAACATTCAAAGAGAATAAATGGTGGAGAATGAAGACTGGAAAATATATATATATAACAATGAAAAAAATACCACGGGACCGAAGAGCAATTTTCTAGCAAGAGGCAAAATTCGTCAAAAAATATTGCTAAGGCGGATTGACGAAAATTGTCTTGAAATACGAAATAAATCTTTATTTTCGGGAGCAGCGAATGCAACACTGGAGAGTATATGGTTTGAGGTGTAAAGGCATTACTAGATTTTCGAAGGTAATAACTGAAAAAAATAAGTTGATGAAGAGTATCTATAAACAGCGAGAGAGAGAGAGAGAGAGAGAGAGAGAGAGAGAGAGAGAGAGAGAGAGAGAGAGAGAGAGAGAGAGAGAGAGAGAGAGAGAGAGAGAGAGAGAGAGAGAGAGAGAGAGAGAGAGGGCGTGGTAGTGGGATAGAGAGAGATAGGGGAGGGAGAGAGAGAGAGAGAGAGAAGAGAGAGAGAGAGAGAGAGAGAGAGAGAGAGAGAGAGAGAGAGAGAGAGAGAGAGAGAGAGAGAGAGAGAGACAGAGACAGAGACAGAGACAGAGAGAGAGAGAGACAGAGACAGAGACAGACAGAGAGCGACAAAAAAAAAAAATCTGAACGAAAAGTTCCCCGTTAACAGAAAAGCTCCGATGGTTTCCCGCCAAAAGTGGCCATTTGGCGGGAGTCGGCCTTGCATCGCTGAAAAGGCGGGAAAATAATCAAATTGTCGCCTCCCTTGTAAACGAAATCAAGGATGTCTTTTCTCAGGATAATTCGCATTAGAGGGAGTATGTGATGCCGGAAATGTATTTTTTGCCTTCTTTTATCGTGTTATTTAAGGCCATTTTTGACTGTGTTTTTTGTTTGTTTTGGCTTTTTTTTTGTTTGCTACTGGCGGTGGATGAGACTGAAAATGAGTGCACTAATGAGGCAGAGAGGTAAATGAATAAGAAGAAGGTGCGAGTGAGAAACGCCTAAAAAAGCGCGTAGTGTGGAAAAAAAGTAAAATAATATAAAAGAAGAAAATTGTACATAGCCTGTAATTGTATGTGTGTGTGTGTTGTGTGTGTGTGTGTGTGTGTGTGTGTGTGTGTGTGTGTGTGTGTGTGTGTGTGTGTGTGTGTGTGTGTGAGAGAGAGAGAGAGAGAGAGAGAGAGAGAGAGAGAGAGAGAGAGAGAGAGAGAGAGAGAGAGAGAGAGAGAGAGAGAGAGGAGAGGAGAGAGAGAGAGAGAGAGAGAGAGAGAGAGAAGAGAGAGAGAGAAGAGAAGAGAGAGAGAGAGAGAAAGAGAGAAGAGAGAGACAAGAGAGAGACAGAAAGAGAGAAAGACAGCAAGAGAGAGACGAGAGAGAGAGAGAAAGCGACCAAAGAGAGAGAGTTGATATCCCCAAACAACTTACAACATATCATACATATATCCACAGTGAATACATACATACAAATCATACATGCATAAATACGCATACGCCCACCATTTGCACACATACACCTCCTCCCCGCCCTCGGATCTGTGCAAGCGCCCATAATGACCAGACGAACACATGCTCACATCACACAACAGAAGGGAGGTGATCGGGGCGTGAGGGGGGGGGGGGGGGGTCGCTGGCCATTAGCTCTCTGTAGGCCATGGGGGCG
>NW_020869492.1:239704-257204 GCF_003789085.1 Penaeus vannamei
GTTTCTATATGTATCAATATATGTAGCTTTTGGATTTCACCAAGTACTAAAATAAATTACTAAGAGCTATATTTGTCTTACTGTCAAAGCAATCACCATTTCGAGATCTATTTTAGCTAGGATTCATTTTCAAACTCTTGAAAAATATATTCCATGATCTGAATAACATCTATATATAACTTGAAATGTGATAAACCTTAGAAGTAGAACGTATTAACACATTGTAAATCATTGTTTTAGGAGGAACTTATCCAAGTCAAACCTTTCAGAGAAAACCTATCTCTGCCCCAACCTCACAAGCATCACAGTGCTCTGAAACCCATTACCATGATCATTACTCGCCCAACTCATTCCCATTATTCCTGATGAATAACATTACCTGGGGATTCACCTCAAGCACGAATTTGAACCCCTTCCATGCATTTAACTTGACCTTTCCCTGTTTTGACAAAGGTCTTAGAAGTGCAATCACACAAGTTCTTTTAGACTCATTTACAGTTTATAAACATCAATGAAAACAGGGAGTTCGAGAAAGCTAAGTAAACAAACATAACACTCGATGGTCTTTCTCTCTCTCTCTCTCCAGAAATGCCACCTCGAGCTCGAGCAAAATTCTCTCCTACAGTGCACTGAAACGAATCTGAGCTCGCGATTCACAAGGTCCACGTGTGCCAATGGGAAGTCACTGAGTCACTGAGTCACCAGAGGAGCCAGGAAATAGCGTTAAAGGCGACTCTCTTTCCCAGGGTCAGAGTCCTCGCTCATCACACAGCTGATCCGGAGAGACAAAAGACATCCTCTAGGGCCAGTTTTAGGCTTTTTACGCCTACCAAATTCTTCCACGAGTCTTGCAGTAATATAACTATGCTTAGAATAACCAACTTCGGGGTACCACTTGGCCCGGGAGGCCGAGTTTGAACGAGAAATAGACAAGAAGGAGAATTCACCGAAGGCTTTTGTTTTGTCCTTTCTTTCTCGATAACAAACAATCCTCTGTTCCAACACTTTTTTGGCCTCTGTCGATACTCTGTTTTGCTATATTATTAGGTGTTCAAAGCATGATATCTGCACTCTCTTTTAACCATCTCCGAGTTATTAGAATAAGGAATTTTATTTTGTCATTTGAATTGATTTTTAATAGTCTGAAATTTGAATTTAAGACGGTTTATCCCTGAACTTCAATCGCGACCAAGTTGTGCTACAGAAAACTCGTGTTTAATTTGTAATAAACTTTACTCATATAGCATATATAAAACCAAACATATTCATTTAAGTTTTAGAAATTTTAAAAGATTAAGTTTTAATTCACCAAATTTCAAAAGAAGAAGCTTAAAAAATAAAAACAAAATTTTCAGGAGAGTGTCGTGATCGGCGGTGGAGTTAAGGTCTGCCCAAACAGTTCCTTCGTTCCTTCTACGAGTCTCTTCTCTCAGTGTGACTCCAAGTGTGAGTATCTGTTTTGTTTATCCTCGATTATCTGGGCCATCGAGGGTTGGACGAGGGCCTTACACTGTGCGTTCGATACAAGCTTGATCACTGTTTGAATTGCAATAAGGTGAGGCGAAGACAAAAAGAGGTGATGGTCAAATATTGGTAAAAAGAAAGAGGGTGTTTCCATCATGGGAATGTGTCGGCAGGAACCTGAAAGCAACCATCCCCTTACTCTACAGTATGACTTTTGTGATATTCTTTCAGCGTTTAGACGTGGCTCTGCCCGATTTAAACGCCTGTTCGGGCTAGTGTGGTGTTCAGATCCTACATCAGTAACGTTGAAGTACGAGAAAGTAATTATCGGTTCTCGGTGAGATGGACTTTGTAGTCTTGTGAAGTTGTGCAGACGGAAGTAGTTTCTTGTCCTGAAAACACGTGTTGATATTATTGTGGCCTCGGGTGAGTCTGGCCGCGATGCCCCTCGGAGGCTAGCAGATCAGAATCGTCTTTCAGGGGGATTTTGCTGTCGTGTTGGCTGCTTTTGTTACGAGTTCGGTAAAGAAGAATCGCTATCTGTCGTGTCTTAGAGGAATAGTGCCATGGCGGTCAAGTGTAAACAAAAAAAAGTAAACAAGGACAGAAATCGTTTTGTAGTACGGTGAAGCTAAGTAAATTTTGGGTAACTCCTATTTGACGCGTTGTAACATACCAATTCAGTACAGCGTAGCGACGATCACTTGGTGAAAACAAACCTTCGTTCATTCAAAAACTGTGCGTACTTAGGGATCCACTGTGTTTATCCAAGACTGTTTTTTTTTTTTTGTGAAAATGCTATAGTAGTAGGTGATGGTTGTATGAACTACAATGATGGGAAAGTAAGGTCTGACCCTCGATATATTCCCATATGAGAAGAAACCCGTTAAATGGAAGCGATGGGTTCAGGACACGAAATGTGTAAATGCTGATGGGAGCGCTTGGGTGCCTGGTGGAAAATTTTCACATTAGAAATAGAAAAGGTGTTTATAGTAAACATGTATGTCAGTTAAACTCTTTATCTTCAGTAAAATGTTCAGAGCTGAAGTAATTTTCCCACCAAGTGCTCAGATGCTTTCATCAGATAATTTACGTTTCTCATGGCTTGAACCCATCGCTTCTGGTGTTTGGGTTTCTTCCTGCAATCTGGGAATATGCTTAAGGTTAGACCTTTCTTTCCCATCATATTGTGATTCGAACGACCAATGGAATCAACAATTTAATGGGTTTTCGTTACAGAGAGTAAGTTGAAGAAAATTGAGGTTTATCTGCAGGAAATCCAATGATTTCATTGATTTCCTCAGTTCCTTGTGCGAATGAATCGTTCAGGAGATCGAGTACCATCTCTCTATTGACGATCTTGATTTGATAATTCCGTTAGCAGGGAAGGGCATGAAGGATATCAGGGAAATTGCATGGCAAAACAGGCTTAAATTTGTAGAATAACTATCAAAAATACATGAAACTAACACAAAAAAAGCTTAAAATCGGCCTATGAAACTCTGCAGATGTAACTGCCATCTATAAAATGTATTGACCAATAAACAAGCCTAATATAGCAACTTAAGTTGCTGTGACTAGGTGTGCCGTAGGGGAGGGTTGATGGGTAGGTCTGGCCCCCAACATCCCCTGGGACACATTCTCTTCTATTTTTTGGCATTTGGAGCTCTTGGAGGACCCAGATATTAAACTGGGATCGTTACTGAAGCCTATTTTATCTTTGTCACTGTAAAGTTTTAAGAATAGCCGAGAATGAACACAATAATGGAAACTCAACATTTTTACTGGCGTTACATCTCAAAATAAGCGGGCTGGCGGCAGGTGGAAGGGTGTGAAATGCTCGATGCGCACGAATCTAAATAAGGCTATAAATATCTTAACATGTAACATGTATAATAACAATAAGAAGATACTGTAAGAGCAAGAATGTGTAACAGTATACTCTCCTAAATAACCAAGTATGGTTTTGTCCTGCGAGAGTAACACTAGTACTACTTAGGGCATCACAGTAAGGAGTTCATGGGTCATTCCCCCCCCCCCCCCCTTGCAAGGTAAAGAAGCTGATGGGCATAGGATTTGAAAGGCAAGTGCGCATTTATTTTCAGCATTTAGCGTTAAATATAGTACTGCTGCAGCTTAAACTATGTTCTATCCCACACTTATTTTGACCAGCAAGTGAGGCACACCTGATGGATGACCCAATTGAAGTACAAACCCTTTGTTTGAGAACTACTGCACCCCAATACCCACCCTACCTGGAATTCAAGATCTCACAAACAATAGACTGGCAGGATAGGACTAGAATAGGCCTGATTGATGTGCCATGTGAGCGATGCTACAACCCAGAAGTAGTACTGAGAATCATCCCTTGATGTGTGGTTGGTAGAAAGTTCGAAACTTGAAAATTTGGTCATTTTTTAGGTTCACACAGGCATCCAATAATTACTCCATGTATTAATCTGTTGCTTTCCATTGCAAATTATTAAATGCAAGTATTGAAAACTGTTTACACGGTGACCTCGCCCCTTTAAGACTGTTCTTTTTAGTCCAGCCACTCTTGGTAATCCAAAAAGTCACCATATTTTCCTATCAGGTACTCCGCCCCTGGACCTCGACCCTATTGCAACCTATTTCTTCATTTTATGCTAATTAGGGTAATGCACCCTCTAGAGGATTGATGGGGGGAGGCTCTGCCTCAATACCCCACAGGAAACATTATCTTCACCTTGTATGCGGGGCAAGATAGTTGAAACTTGGGGCACCGAGTGGAGTTTGGCTGAGAGCAATGTTTTCTGTGATATTTTACCTTCATTTTTTGTTTTGGTCATGTCGGCAGATTATTTCTTGTTCAGACTACTGCAACTTCCTGTCCTTTAAAAGAATATCATATTCAATTTGCCAGAACTTAGTGCAATGTTTGTGGATTCCCAGGAGTGCCTCCATGGTTGTTAGCGTCATTGACAGTGTAGCAGGGGTGCAGTCAGTTTTTAAACAATTACATTAAATAATCTGGATGCATGGACACTTGATGTACTGTTGGGTTAAGACGTGACTTGTTAAACAAATTACATGTGAGTTTTCAATGAAAGAAAAGTTAACTGTAACAAAAATATTACACCTTCAATTGTTACTAGAACATTTCAATGTATTTACTTAAATTACTGTCTACTTTAGAAAAGATCTTGATCAAAGAAGATATTAAGCTTCTTTTAATGACCACTCATTGTGTGACTTTTTTTTAGATATATTTATCTATTTATTTACTTGGGTGGATTAACTGATCACGCCATCATGGAAAAATTTGGATTGAGGGGAACTTTCCATCATGATAATTTCATGAAGGTTGGGGTGAAGGTAATGACTTGCCATAGATGAACAAGTGTGGAATGTACTATCCGTTGCTTTAACCCACGAACACTGGTATATTTTGAGGCCAAAAAGATTATTTTCCTGGCGGCTTCAAAATCGGTGCGAGTGGCCGCCCTGGAATCTGCCCGCGGCCCGCAGCGTATTCGGAGCGCGAACTTCGATCCAACATCACACTCACGCCCAGCAATGTTTGAATTTCTGGTGTCTCATATAAGGGACACCCGTCGTAAATGGGTTAAGAGGGAAATAGATCCCTTATAACAGTTGCCAATTAATGACTGACAGTATTTGAGATTTAGCAATAGCATTATACTTGCATATAGAAAATGTTCTTAGTATGAATGAAAAGTGTAAATGCAATTTTTTATGTGGAAATATGAAAAGTAGTTTGTACTCAAATTTTATTCTAATAGATTGTGAATTTTGCAGGTAAGCAATGGCTCCCGTAAAGGAAAAGTTCAAAAGGAGGAGGTCCACGTTTCCCTGGGACCTCAAGTCAGGGAGGGAGAGAATGTGTTTGCAGTCTGCCACATCTATGCCAGCTACAATGACACCTTCGTGCACGTGACTGATCTGTCTGGCCGTGAAACCATCGTCCGTATCACTGGTGGTCAGAAGGTGAAGGCTGATCGTGACGAGTCCTCCCCCTACGCTGCTATGTTGGCTGCCCAAGTAAGAATTCTTTACCACATAGGTATTCATTTGAGAATTGTACTGATAATGTAAATTCGGTACAGACCTGCTTTTTCTGAATTAGTTTCTCTGACCAGAAAATTGACATAATTAACCCATGCAGTGGAACATTCTGCCTAAAAGATACATGAAAGTTACATATTCAGCTATAAAAGTTTTTGCGTCTGAGAAGTTTTACCTTTCATTGACCACCCCTTCTCCTTGCTAAGCTCCATCAAGGAGTTTGTCAGTTGCTTTATCAGTCTCGATTCAAAAATTATATCCTCTTAACATGTGTGAATTATTCCTTAATCCTCTAGTCACATCATTCCCAAGTCTTTTATGGTTTTTACATACCTAATTTGTTCCCTGTAACTCCTTAAACTGTTGAATCTGGTTGTCATGAAAAATTATGGTGCTGAGAATATGGGCAGTGGGTTATGTAAGTTGTTAACATCCTGGGCATGCAGTGTACTAAGACCCATAGGCAGCGACAAGACTCAGTGCCTCCCCTTTGCAAAGTTTTCTGTAATTTTTTTATTTTTTTTATTTTTTTATATAGTCTGTTTGCCACTTTCCAATGTCCATATTTGTCTTTTGATTTACTTTATTCAGATGGCAATAACTTATTTTCTTTGCACATACAGCCCATCATCTCTATGTAGTGAATAACTCTGTGCAAGAAAGAAAAAGTATGGAACATTTGGTTATTTGTCATATCCAATTTTTTTTTTTTTTTTTTTTTTTTTTTTTTAATCAATTTTATGTAATACAACCTGTGCTGCCTGTCACAGTAGCCAGGAATGCAGTGCACAACATGGAAATGGTGTCTTCCCTGGAGCTGATGCTCTTCCAGTCACTGCCTACACACATTACATCCCACCTTTGTCTATTAATGGGCGTAATACTAAAGCCCCCTTCTAAGTGCCAAATGAATCGAACCACACTCCAAGAGGTCTGTGCACTGTCATCTGGATTGTCAGGGTTTATTTATACAGCACATCTCTTATAGATTGGCCTTCTTGGACACTTTTTCATCTTGAATGTTAATGAGGTTATGTAAAAAGTGAAAGCAAACAAAAGCAAATGGTGGATTTCTTCCAGGACGTTTCTGAGAAGTGCAAGTCACTGGGAATCAATGCTCTGCATGTAAAGATCCGAGCCACTGGAGGCAACAAGACCAAGACTCCAGGCCCAGGTGGCCAGTCAGCCCTCCGTGCCCTTGCCCGTTCTGGGATGAAGATTGGGCGCATTGAAGTAAGTAGTGGTGTACATAGTTTTGAAGATTCAAGATATTTAGTGATGTCAACTCTGTTGTCCAACATAAAGAATTTGATGTTCCATTAGTTTCAGAGGAAAATAGAACTAGAATCCTTTATCAGATTTGACATTTATAGGATTTTCCTGTCAGAAAAGAAGCCTCAAAGCAAATGGGTAAAGTCCGAGAACAGCCACTCTCAATCAGATAAGACAGTAAATCTGCTGAGCTGACTATGATGGGACACCATTTTTAAAATTTATATAACAAATTAACATGGATTTGGAACTTGTTGCCGTCATTTATATAACCAAAATTGCTGAGCTTACTGCAGTTGTGAAGAGAAACAATCTAAACCATCACTAAGTCCATACAAATTAAGAACCCTAAGTATTATTTCATGGGGCTATAGAAAGTATATTTGGTTCATAACTTCTAATCAAAAGAATCCGTCATTGCAAAAAGTGCTGTGAAATTTATATTTGAAGAGAGTAGTGAAACAATTTTTGTTAAATTGTTCTTTAGTTACGTTTCTGTTTTTGATATTGACTAATTTTTTCAGGATGTTACCCCAGTTCCCTCTGACAGCACACGCAGGAAGGGTGGTCGCCGTGGTAGGCGTCTGTAATTGGTCAGCTGTAATAAATATTATAGTTTAATTTGTAATTTTTTTTCCTCCCATTTTATGAGTAGAAACATTTCTGTAAGACATATTTCTGTAATAAAAGATTGTGGAACTAGTTGAAAATTATATTGATAGTTTTTAGTCTAATTTCTGTTCGGTTATGATGGGTAAATGACTATGTAAACTAGAAAAGGGGCAAGAATTGTTTTCTTTAGTTTTTCAATTTGAAAGCTATTAGGCGAGTTTTTGATGCATTATCAAAATACAAAGTTGAATATGTATTGTGCAAGCCTTTCTATCCTACCTGAAATGTGCAGTCAAAGGCTCAAATGTTATCAATAGAAGGTTTTAAATATTTGTAGTTGAAGTGTACATTTAAACATTCATCTTCAATATCAGATGCAAGCCAGAATGTCAGGTTATTGCAACAGGAAAACATGTAAGTATCAATATTTTTTGTTAATGATGGAATGACATAATGTGACGTACTGAAAGATCAAATTACTAAAATATTTAGGTGAAAATAGTGAACTCTAGTATTTTTTCAGGGACTTGTTTTGGAGATGGGGGCAAATGGCTTTCAAGAATGATGAAATGTACCAATCCCCTGCCTCTCTTGGAAGCCAGCAAGGTTTGTATTTACCTGTTGAGTAATTGATATATCATAGTGAAATTTTGTAGTCTGTTATAGCCCAAGATCTGAAATTCAGAAATGTCTTTATATTACAGGGTGTTTTCAGAGATGGTGGTCGCATTAGAAGAAAGCTTTGGATGAAAGACCAGGATTGATTTACATCCTCATTGAATCAAGTTTTCATTACCAAGGTAATTATTTAGTACTGTTTAGTTAACTCTCAATTGGTCAAGATTTTGTTTTATAAATATTTATGAATAAATTAGGTACACAGTATGTTCTGAGGCTGAAGGAAAAGTAACTTTTACATTTGTAGAAATGAGTTCTTGTATCCTGCAGTGTGTCCAGAAAAACAATGATTGTTTTCGTAAAGCATTTGTATATAACATTAAAGCAGTAGAGGTAAAACATTCCTTTTTTTTTTTTTGTGCCAATTCTCTCCACACATCAAACCCCACTGGATTGTTTTATGAAAGGGTGTACTGAAACTGTTTTATGCAATAGATTATATGAATATTTGATGCTTAGATTAATGGTTGGGTAGAGTAGATGATTTGACATATGGAGGTTCTCAACCAAGCTATGTAGAATTTGAAGACGCGGAAGGTGGAGAGAGAGATTTTGCATGTGTAATATTCAATACTTATCAGTGCCCTCATTACCATAATTTCTATTGAGTTATAAAATTATGAAAACTACCACTTTTCCTAGGGGTAATATTTACTTTTGTGCCATTTCTATTTCTTGATGCCTTTCTCAACCTGTTTGGCCTGGCATAATGATGGATGGTAGAAAGATGGAAAATATCCACCTGAATAAGCTTGACTAGTTTATTCAAACTAAGATTTTCGGACAGTTGAAAGAAAACATATTGATCATTATGATAAGATGGTTCTGTTTCTGATTGGAATCCACTTTTTTCAGAAATGGTGTTGCAAAAAAAATGTTCAAGCTCAGTTGCCTAAGCTAACTGGTTTCTTTTATAAAAGGTAAGTTATTTCTCTAAATGTTTTAGATATAGATTTGAGGCTTGTGTGTAATGATATGAAGATAAGGTAAGAAGAGAACAGGTTCAGTGCAGTTTACTAGTTCAGTCTTTTTCATTTGCCAATTGTTCATTTGTAAACTCTTACATAGGTGATATCTTACAAAATAGTACAATGCTTGATGTTATTGATGTGTAATTGTTCATACTCTTATTCTGAATCTCTTGTTAGGAAGTGCATAAGAAAGCAAATGACAATAAATTTTCCTTAGGACTTCTTGAATGACTAGCAAATTAACATCAGTCGTCTAGCTTGGCCAGACTGCTACGTACCTCCATAGTTTTACCCTCTCATCTTGGTCTCTTTTTATTTTATACTTGAATTTGAATAATATTGCAACATCCCATTTTTACCATCATTCAAAGACGTCCTTCTCAACTTGCTTGGCTCGGCGTAACATTCGATGGTAGAAAAAGCTGAAACTGCAATCCAGATGTACTTTTTTGTTTATTTGGAACCTGTTTTCAGATATTTAAAAGTGCTTTTATGTGACTTAAGGTGTGTTTTGTTGAACTGTTTAATTATATTTTTTCTTTATTCCTCTTTCAGGTATGAAGTATGGCAGTAAAGATTTATGCCATCAGAGTGGAATTTCAGGTACAGTTCTTTAGTCAGTTTTCTTCTTAGATATTATCTATTAACTTGTCTTTGTTGAATGGTTGTGAAATACAATGGAAGGGCAAAAGTATGCTTGCTTTTATATTTTTTCTAAATACCAGTCCTTATGATGAAAGCAACATGGATATGAAATAAGTTGGAAGTAGGTAGGAAGGATTTATTCCTGTTATGAAATATTTAGACCTAATACCACCTTCAAATTCATTCAGATCTTTATTGGGGAAAGAATAATCTGTAAAAGTTCCTTGTTTACTTACATTTTTACTTTATTTTTGTTTGTGAATCAAGCTAGCTGTTTTCATGGCTATGTATTAAAGCCAGTCCACTTTGATGTTTCCCTTTTGATTGTCACATTATTTAGTGTGTTTGTAGTCAGATTGTGTGAAAGGAAAACACTAAGATTATTAAGCACTGTTATCAGATAGTTGACAATGTATTTTAAATTGAATTTTTTACTGGTAGTATTTATTTTGTACCATTTTTATTTTTAGATGCCTTTCTCAACTTACTTGGCTTGGCATAAATATAGATGGTAGAAAAATGGAAAATATCCACTTGAATAAACTTGACTAGTTTATTCACACTAAGATTTTCAGACAGTTGAAACAAATGGTATTTTTGTATTTTATGAAATGTGATAAAGGTTTATTCTGATTAAATTCTCCTTTTTCTAGAGTTGTTTGGCCAAAGAAAGCATTTTGAAGTTCAGATATCTACAGTAGATGGTCACCTCTATGAACAGGTTATATTAAAAGGTAAGTTATTTCCCTAAATAATTTAGTATTATTTGATTTAATGTAATGTTGAATAGGTAGAGGAATTCCCAACCCTATTTTATTGTGGTCTTTCTTGGATTGTTGGTTTAGCATAACAATCAATAGTAGATAAAAAAAGATTTCCAACTAAAGGAAACTCTTAATTTTGTTTATTTTTTAAACTTGGTATTGTCTTTTGATTTAGAAATTTGTCAAAGATTTTGATACCATTAAAAAGCACGAGATCTTGCGCATCATTATTTTAAATCTGTTATGGAAAGAGTGGAGAGTATGAAAGAACCTTTCTGCTATTATCTGAGAATAACCTGTAATATTCCCCAGTGCTTACTACTTCCATGCCTTTTTGATGGAAAAACAGGCCCAAAATTTCATGCATTTTGTTTTCAGTTTCACATTTAGCATGTTTGTAGTTGCATTCAAAATGAATCAAAAGGAAAAATTATGAAGCACTATTAGCAGATCAAATGGCTTGCTTATTGCTCCTAGAATAGAATTATTTCTGGCAGTATAGTTTTTGTACCACCGTTTCAAGAATGCTTTTCTCAACTTGCTTGGCTAAGCTTTATGATGGATGGTAGAAAATGAAAAATATCCACCTGAATGAGCTGAACTGGCTTATTCATACTAAGATTTTTGGACAGTTTAATGAAGATGTAATAGTGAAGTTTGGTTTCAAAGAGAAAAATAGAAAAGTCTGATTCAAGTTCTCCTTTTTCCAGAAATGGTTTGGCTGAAGAAGCAGGAAGCTCAAGACACCTGTGGGAACTGTCAACCTTATTGAAAGATTACATTTAAAAAGTAAGTTGGTAAATTGTTTAAGTACTTAACATTAATATGGTTTTGTCCTATTAGTCATTTGTGCTGAATCTTGGTATTAGAGTAAAATGATAAGTTGGATCCAAACAGGCAAACAACTGTTTAGTGCACAAGAGTTGTAGTAGACTGACTGTACTTGGCATGGATACTTGGCCAGCAGGCATTTACACCCAATTTACCATGCGATGATTAGATGCAATTTGTTTTGAATGGTAAAAGCAAAAATATTTAACTAATTTTACAAAATATATTAATGCCTAATACCATTTTTGTGTATCTTTATTCTAGATCTCTGCAGTAGGGAAAGAATTAGAGCAATGGCTTTAGGTTCCCATTTGTTTTGTAGAACTGACTTCCCTTTGTTTATTGTGTATTTGTCTTCCTCATTATGAACCCAATTGGTTAGCTTGATTTCCAATCTTATCCAAAATGCCTTATTGATTTTTACTTCGTTTCATCACGTCTCATACTTGTCTCTGTTCTAGTCAGGAGTAGAAGCGAAATGAAAGAAGTAGAAAACTGTTAGCAGAACAAATAGTGTACTATGCAGTGCCCCAAGGATTTTTTTTGTGGTATTGCTCTTGTACCATTATTTCAAGACGCCTTTCTCAACTTGCTTGGTTTGGCATACTGATAAATGGTAGAAAGATGGAAAATATCCACCTGAATAAGCTTGACTAGTTTATTCAAACTAAGATTTTCGGACAGTTGAAAGAAATTTTGGTTTTGGTGTATTCTGGTTATAAAAGGGGGGGAAATAATTATTCCCTTTTTTTTTTTTCAGAAATGGGTTGGCTGAAGAAACGTGAAGATTGGATATTCATTGTAACCAGTGCCCATTATTAGATTGAAGGAAAATGGTAAGTTTATTTTCCAAGTATTTTTTAATGTATTAGAAGTAATATTACTTGGTCAAATATTTCTTGAACCTTTGAATTAATGATACCTTTCATCGTGTGTTGGTTTAGGGTAACAAACTATTGTAGGTAAAGGGAAGATCGCCCTTATAGTTTAATTTCATTCGATTAATGAATAAATTTGGTTTTACAGTTGTATATTAATGACCTGCTTTACATAGGTTCTTAAATTTCTTAAACTGTGATTTGTTTGATTTGTTAAATATATTACATATTCAAAAGTTTTCAGTATATAGGTTGTGTAGAGTAATTCTCTTTTCTGCTTATTTTTTATTTATTTATTTTATTTTTTTCTGGTAATTTTGTTCTTTTACCATTATTTCAACATGCCTTTCTCAACTTGCTTGGCTTGGCTTAATGAAAAGATGGTAGAAAAATGGAAAATATCCACCTGAATAAGCTTGACTGGTTTATTCAAACTAAGATTTTCGGACAGTTGAAAGAAATTTTGGTTTTGGTGTATTCTGGTTATGAAAGGGGGGGAAAATAATTATTCCTTTTTTTTTTGTTTCAGAAATGGGTTGGCTGAAGAAATGCGAAGATTGGATATTCATTGTAACCAGTGCCCGTTATTAGATTGAAGGAAAATGGTAAGTTTATTTTCCTAGTATTTTTTAATGTATTAGAAGTAATATTACCTGGTCAAATTTTCTTGAACCTTTGAATTAATGATACCTTTCATTGTGTGTTGGTTTAGGGTAACAAACTATTTAGGTAAAGGGAAGATCGCCCTTACAGTTTAATTTCATTTGATTAATGAATAAATTTGGTTTTATAGTTGTATATTAATGACCTGCTTTACATAGGTTCTTAAATTTCTTAAACTGTGATTTTTTGATTGTTAGATATATTACATATTCAAAAGTTTTCAGTATATAGGTTGTGTAGTAATCTTTCTCTTTCCTTATTTTTTATTTATTTATTTTATTTTTTCTGGTAATTTTGTTCTTTACCATTATTTCAACATGCCTTTCTCAACTTGCTTGGCTTGGCTTAATGAAAAGATGGTAGAAAAATGGAAAATATCCACCTGAATAAGCTTGACTGGTTTATTCAAACTAAGATTTTCGGACAGTTGAATGTAAATATTTTTTCTTGTAATAACAAAGAGAAATGCTTTCTTCCTAAATAAATGCTCTTTTTCCAGCAATGTTTTTGCCGAAGAACTAATGCGAAGCCGAAGATACCTTTAAGGACAACTGGATGGCTTCATGAAAAAGGTATATAGATTTTTTTTTTTTTTTTCAATCTTTGATTCATAAGATTGTTATTGGATGGAAATATATACTGAATAGTATGAAATTTTGAACCCAGTTTTATTCTTTGCTTTCTCATCTCTGTTTGGTGTAACATTCAATAATAGATCAAAAGAGCGCCTTGACATGAGTGAACTGGTTTCATTACGATACATTATGAGTCACTATTTTTGTCTATATTATGATGTATTTTGTTTTGTAGGTATATTTGGAGTGGTTTAATTAGTTTAAAAAATCAGTGATTTATAATAAAAACTTAATAAAGATTTATCCAAGTTTTGTCTCCATGCTTCACTCCAGTCTACTTATTAGAAAGTAAAATATCGAGACTACATTTATATTTTTTTCTTGGTCAGGCTGCCATATACACGCCTCTTGTTTCATCTATGGTACTGTTTCATATTTGAATTTGAACTTTAATTGAATATTGCAAAAAATGTTAGTACCATCATTCAAAGACGTCTTTCTCAACTTGCTTGGCTTGGCGTAACAGTCGATGGTAGAAAAAAGTTGAAACCTGCAATCCAATAAACTCATAGTTGTTTTGGAGTCTGTTTTCAGACAGGAATTGAATTTGTTTTTTATGAGGCTAAATACTCGAATTGTATTTTACTTATATCCATATTCCTTTCAGATGTGTAGCAGAATAGTTTGTGCCATCAGAGTGTAAATCAGGTGTGTATTCATCTATATTTAATATTTCTCTCTAGTTAATGTTTTCATGATAATGCAACAACTGCAAGCAAAGAAATACTTTATACATCTTAGCATGGTCAGAACGATTCCTTGGAAAAATGGATTTTCCCGTTACATTACAAGACTTGTTAATAGTAGCTATAAATCCATTCTAACTGGATGATGGTTTGTGTCAAGGGGAACCAGGATCAGATGCCAGGTTGCAAATAAACATACCATGCACAATTGAACCTGATATAAGTTTTTTTTGCTTTAAACAGTTGTGCATTTTTTTGACCCTGACTTCAAAATTAGACTATAACTTATAGCCTCATTTCCTCAAAATTCATTTATGGAAGTATAGAGTATGGTAAATTAATGATTTTTATACCTCTTGATTTTTGTGCATGTCAGAACCAAATGAGCAAATAACTTGGAACAGGTGGCATGGATACTTGTGCCTGATACACTTAAGTTGTGATAAAATGTCATTAGAAGTGGGTTGAACAAAATGTGAATACCAATTAGCATATTCTTTCATCCTTATTATACTGAAGTGGGAGAGGGGAAGGTGCTTATGAAAATATTTGGGATATCAGTAAATAACCTACAAAACTTCCCAATGTTTTACATGCATTATTATTGTCTTGTCTTTTAAGTGGTTCAGGTTAATTGGTAATCTTGATTCATAATTTCACCTGAAGTTTCATGCTGTAAGCAGTTATTCTTATCAGATTCATAGTGGAAGAAAAGACTAAGCTCTTGATCCCATTATAAATTGATTGTGCAAGCCAATTTATAGTGAATAGGAAGGTTTGCATTTATCCAAGGAGTTTGCACCATCACTAACATGCCATTTGCAGCTCCTCTGTGTTGGCATAATTATGATGGTAGATAAAATGAAGGTTCCTATCCAAGTTAACATTTATTGTTTATATGGAGTAATATGTTCAGACATTTGGATTTAGTTATGGAAGGAAAAGCTAAATTTTAACCTATGAGCTGCATTAAGAACTTGGCACAAAGAACTAAGAAGGTTTTGTCTGTAACTTTACGATATACTTGAACAAAGGTGTGGGTGTAATGGGATATATATATATAGCAAGAGGAATAGAACTAGTGTTTTATTGCAAATGTAATTCTAAGATAAGAGGGAGTATTATGCCAATAGTGGTATAAATGTCTTATGGCCTTTCCTTTCAGTTTATTTGTAGATATTAAAATCTACTATCTTAGGGATATATGGTATTTTCAAACTATAATTGTATTTCTTTCAAAGATGTATGAACTATTTTATACTTAAAAATAGAATGAAACGTAGATGTTCTTCACTAATTTCTTCTACATTTCAAGCAGTATTCAGGGAGAAAAAGCTTATCACCAAGCAAGGATCCATATTTTGAATTTAAACTTTCTCAAAGGAATTGGGTTGATACAGGTGATATCCATCCAAATTTAGATACTTATAAATAATGAATGTATACTGTACTTGGTATATGCATATTGATTATATTACTGGGATGTTTCTCCACAAGGATATTTTTAGGAGTACTCAATGTTGCCGTAGAAGAGGAACGTTTCTGCTTAGTTGAACCTGGACTTGTTACGTTTTCTAGTACAAAAACGAAAATTAAAAAGGAATCATTTTTAACTTGGGATTTTATGGCAGTGCGATAGTGTAAACACATTAAGAAGTTTGACCAATGCTATTACTTTTTTCAGATCCAGCCCAGTCTCGCTCTCCTTCAAGGATAAAATATTGCTTGGACTTTGCAAGCACAACCACAAAATGGATTTGTTAATATGTATTGTATTTTATAATAAAGTATTCTTAATAAAAAGAATTTCTTTCCTTTCAGTAGATGTTATTTATATAATTGAATTTCCAACACTTGTTACGATGATTCATTGAGTTATAATTAAGCAGTTATCAAACACAATATTTTCATGTATTAGTCTGCAATCTTTTATTGTCCAGGCATTATTTCTTGACAAGTGTAGTTGGAGGTTGTTACAAATCAAGGTGCTTTATCTGTTTAGAATAAACCAACTGAATATCAGGTGAATCTTCGATTACTGTCATAATGCTATTACTAAACTAATTACTATAATGTTCAGTATGATGCCCACGGACATTGACCATCATTTTTTATTATTGTCATAATAGGTATGCCACTGCCACAGTATGACTTAGGCAAAACTTTCATGATTATTTTACCAACATTGTTAATACAAATAACTATATTGATATTAATATTGCACAATGGCAGGTGATAATGTTCAGTGTTAGAAGAATAAGAAAGTGACCTTCAGAAGATACCTAAATAGATGTGGGTGGAATACTATGGCGGAAAAGAATCTGAAAATGGGTTATATCTTTTTGGGAACAAAATCAGGTGGCCAGATGTGACATGGCTTGATAAGGGCACCAGTTCCCACAGAATTATCCTCCTTTCAGAAATGCAAGTCAAAGTCACACAGAAAATGATGCTAACATTTATTTAACCTTTTTATATTAAGCATTTTAGTCCTCCTGATTCCACATTAAGTAAATATACTATTTCTTTAGAATTATACTGTTGCTCATGAGTATATTGACAGGTATGTCTGAAAGGCAGTATTACTGTCTCAACAATAATGGTTAAGAAGAAAACCGCTTTTTTAGCATCAAATCTACACGGAACAATTGTAGATGAGCAGAGAATGTATGTAGAAATCCCAGTGCGACAGACACCTTATCAAATCAACACCAAAGAGAAACAGGTATCAAAAACTAAAGAAAACAAAACAAAAAAAGAAACGCAACACACCATTACCACCATGTGTACTCCGATTCTCAAGATGAATATTTCATAAGACGTTTTTTCGAGGTACTGATTTAGATATTGCCTTAATATAGATGCAGTCTCTCACTTATTTTTCTGCCTTCTTTGCCATGTAAATTTTGGATGTGCTATTACACAGATTCTTAAACTCGTCATTGAGTCTAGCCATTTTTAGCTCAGTACTACCATTCAGTTACCCCAAAGCTATATTGTATAGTCGGCATTGCTAAGTTGTCAGTTGTTGGTTTTGCGCTTGTGGAATATTTTTTCTGTTTTTATTATATTTTAATATTCATTATACACTCACTTTCATCTATGCCGGGGTATAACCGCTGTTTTAATCTGATCCATTGATATCTTATTTTTTATCCAGTTCCGAGTCAACTTGTGGTACTCAGCTTCTCATTTTTTTCTTTATGATGCGTTTTTGCACATTTATTTAATACAGAACTCTTTTTGATGTCATTGCTGATTACCCTCTTTAGGCACAAGATCGGCCATGCAAAACAGGTTACCTTATCGTTACACTTGCTGTTCATCTCTTGTCCG
>NW_020869493.1:2500-27500 GCF_003789085.1 Penaeus vannamei
CAAAAATTCTCTCCTACAGTGCACTGAAACGAATCTGAGCTCGCGATTCACAAGGTCCACGTGTGCCAATGGGAAGTCACTGAGTCACTGAGTCACCAGAGGAGCCAGGAAATAGCGTTAAAGGCGACTCTCTTTCCCAGGGTCAGAGTCCTCGCTCATCACACAGCTGATCCGGAGAGACAAAAGACATCCTCTAGGGCCAGTTTTAGGCTTTTTACGCCTACCAAATTCTTCCACGAGTCTTGCAGTAATATAACTATGCTTAGAATAACCAACTTCGGGGTACCACTTGGCCCGGGAGGCCGAGTTTGAACGAGAAATAGACAAGAAGGAGAATTCACCGAAGGCTTTTGTTTTGTCCTTTCTTTCTCGATAACAAACAATCCTCTGTTCCAACACTTTTTTGGCCTCTGTCGATACTCTGTTTTGCTATATTATTAGGTGTTCAAAGCATGATATCTGCACTCTCTTTTAACCATCTCCGAGTTATTAGAATAAGGAATTTTATTTTGTCATTTGAATTGATTTTTAATAGTCTGAAATTTGAATTTAAGACGGTTTATCCCTGAACTTCAATCGCGACCAAGTTGTGCTACAGAAAACTCGTGTTTAATTTGTAATAAACTTTACTCATATAGCATATATAAAACCAAACATATTCATTTAAGTTTTAGAAATTTTAAAAGATTAAGTTTTAATTCACCAAATTTCAAAAGAAGAAGCTTAAAAAATAAAAACAAAATTTTCAGGAGAGTGTCGTGATCGGCGGTGGAGTTAAGGTCTGCCCAAACAGTTCCTTCGTTCCTTCTACGAGTCTCTTCTCTCAGTGTGACTCCAAGTGTGAGTATCTGTTTTGTTTATCCTCGATTATCTGGGCCATCGAGGGTTGGACGAGGGCCTTACACTGTGCGTTCGATACAAGCTTGATCACTGTTTGAATTGCAATAAGGTGAGGCGAAGACAAAAAGAGGTGATGGTCAAATATTGGTAAAGAAATAAGAGGTGTTTCCATCATGGGAATGTGTCGGCAGGAACCTGAAAGCAACCATCCCCTTACTCTACAGTATGACTTTTGTGATATTCTTTCAGCGTTTAGACGTGGCTCTGCCCGATTTAAACGCCTGTTCGGGCTAGTGTGGTGTTCAGATCCTACATCAGTAACGTTGAAGTACGAGAAAGTAATTATCGGTTGTCGGTGAGATGGACTTTGTAGTCTTGTGAAGTTGTGCAGACGGAAGTAGTTTCTTGTCCTGAAAACACGTGTTGATATTATTGTGGCCTCGGGTGAGTCTGGCCGCGATGCCCCTCGGAGGCTAGCAGCTCAGAATCGTCTTTCAGGGGGATTTTGCTGTCGTGTTGGCTGCTTTTGTTACGAGTTCGGTAAAGAAGAATCGCTATCTGTCGTGTCTTAGAGGAATAGTGCCATGGCGGTCAAGTGTAAACAAAAAAAAGTAAACAAGGACAGAAATCGTTTTGTAG
The DNA here is from genome assembly GCF_003789085.1 of Penaeus vannamei. Lineage (NCBI taxonomy): Eukaryota > Metazoa > Arthropoda > Malacostraca > Decapoda > Penaeidae > Penaeus > Penaeus vannamei. Next base: position 3,980 of record NW_020869493.1, read on the forward strand.
TACGGTGAAGCTAAGTAAATTTTGGGTAACTCCTATTTGACGCGTTGTAACATACCAATTCAGTACAGCGTAGCGACGATCACTTGGTGAAAACAAACCTTCGTTCATTCAAAAACTGTGCGTACTTAGGGATCCACTGTGTTTATCCAAGACTGTTTTTTTTTTTTGTGAAAATGCTATAGTAGTAGGTGATGGTTGTATGAACTACAATGATGGGAAAGTAAGGTCTGACCCTCGATATATTCCCATATGAGAAGAAACCCGTTAAATGGAAGCGATGGGTTCAGGACACGAAATGTGTAAATGCTGATGGGAGCGCTTGGGTGCCTGGTGGAAAATTTTCACATTAGAAATAGAAAAGGTGTTTATAGTAACATGTATGTCAGTTAAACTCTTTATCTTCAGTAAAATGTTCAGAGCTGAAGTAATTTTCCCACCAAGTGCTCAGATGCTTTCATCAGATAATTTACGTTTCTCATGGCTTGAACCCATCGCTTCTGGTGTTTGGGTTTCTTCCTGCAATCTGGGAATATGCTTAAGGTTAGACCTTTCTTTCCCATCATATTGTGATTCGAACGACCAATGGAATCAACAATTTAATGGGTTTTCGTTACAGAGAGTAAGTTGAAGAAAATTGAGGTTTATCTGCAGGAAATCCAATGATTTCATTGATTTTCCTCAGTTCCTTGTGCGAATGAATCGTTCAGGAGATCGAGTACCATCTCTCTATTGACGATCTTGATTTGATAATTCCGTTAGCAGGGAAGGGCATGAAGGATATCAGGGAAATTGCATGGCAAAACAGGCTTAAATTTGTAGAATAACTATCAAAAATACATGAAACTAACACAAAAAAAGCTTAAAATCGGCCTATGAAACTCTGCAGATGTAACTGCCATCTATAAAATGTATTGACCAATAAACAAGCCTAATATAGCAACTTAAGTTGCTGTGACTAGGTGTGCCGTAGGAGAGGGTTGATGGGTAGGTCTGGCCCCCAACATCCCCTGGGACACATTCTCTTCTATTTTTTGGCATTTGGAGCTCTTGGAGGACCCAGATATTAAACTGGGATCGTTACTGAAGCCTATTTTATCTTTGTCACTGTAAAGTTTTAAGAATAGCCGAGAATGAACACAATAATGGAAACTCAACATTTCTTACTGGCGTTACATCTCAAAATAAGCGGGCTGGCGGCAGGTGGAAGGGTGTGAAATGCTCGATGTGCACGAATCTAAATAAGGCTATAAATATCTTAACATGTAACATGTATAATAACAATAAGAAGATACTGTAAGAGCAAGAATGTGTAACAGTATACTCTCCTAAATAACCAAGTATGGTTTTGTCCTGCGAGAGTAACACTAGTACTACTTAGGGCATCACAGTAAGGAGTTCATGGGTCATTCCCCCCCCCCCCCTGCAAGGTAAAGAAGCTGATGGGCATAGGATTTGAAAGGCAAGTGCGCATTTATTTTCAGCATTTAGCGTTAAATATAGTACTGCTGCAGCTTAAACTATGTTCTATCCCACACTTATTTTGACCAGCAAGTGAGGCACACCTGATGGATGACCCAATTGAAGTACAAACCCTTTGTTTGAGAACTACTGCACCCCAATACCCACCCTACCTGGAATTCAAGATCTCACAAACAATAGACTGGCAGGATAGGACTAGAATAGGCCTGATTGATGTGCCATGTGAGCGATGCTACAACCCAGAAGTAGTACTGAGAATCATCCCTTGATGTGTGGTTGGTAGAAAGTTCGAAACTTGAAAATTTGGTCATTTTTTAGGTTCACACAGGCATCCAATAATTACTCCATGTTTTAATCTGTTGCTTTCCATTGCAAATTATTAAATGCAAGTATTGAAAACTGTTTACACGGTGACCTCGCCCCTTTAAGACTGTTCTTTTTAGTCAGGCCACTCTTGGTAATCCAAAAAGTCACCATATTTTCCTATCAGGTACTCCGCCCCTGGACCTCGACCCTATTGCAACCTATTTCTTCATTTTATGCTAATTAGGGTAATGCACCCTCTAGAGGATTGATGGGGGGGAGGCTCTGCCTCAATACCCCATAGGAAACATTATCTTCACCTTGTATGCGGGGCAAAATAGTTGAAACTTGGGGGCACCGAGTGGAGTTTGGCTGAGAGCAATGTTTTCTGTGATATTTTACCTTCATTTTTTGTTTTGGTCATGTCGGCAGATTATTTCTTGTTCAGACTACTGCAACTTCCTGTCCTTTAAAAGAATATCATATTCAATTTGCCAGAACTTAGTGCAATGTTTGTGGATTCCCAGGAGTGCCTCCATGGTTGTTAGCGTCATTGACAGTGTAGCAGGGGTGCAGTCAGTTTTTAAACAATTACATTAAATAATCTGGATGCATGGACACTTGATGTACTGTTGGGTTAAGACGTGACTTGTTAAACAAATTACATGTGAGTTTTCAATGAAAGAAAAGTTAACTGTAACAAAAATATTACACCTTCAATTGTTACTAGTAAACATTTCAATGTATTTACTTAAATTACTGTCTACTTTAGAAAAGATCTTGATCAAAGAAGATATTAAGCTTCTTTTAATGACCACTCATTGTGTGACTTTTTTTTAGATATATTTATCTATTTATTTACTTGGGTGGATTAACTGATCACGCCATCATGGAAAAATTTGGATTGAGGGGAACTTTCCATCATGATAATTTCATGAAGGTTGGGGTGAAGGTAATGACTTGCCATAGATGAACAAGTGTGGAATGTACTATCCGTTGCTTTAACCCACGAACACTGGTATATTTTGAGGCCAAAAAGATTATTTTCCTGGCGGCTTCAAAATCGGTGCGAGTGGCCGCCCTGGAATCTGCCCGCGGCCCGCAGCGTATTCGGAGCACGAACTTCGATCCAACATCACACTCACGCCCAGCAATGTTTGAATTTCTGGGTGTCTCATATAAGGGACACCCGTCGTAAATGGGTTAAGAGGGAAATAGATCCCTTATAACAGTTGCCAATTAATGACTGACAGTATTTAGATTTAGCAATAGCATTATACTTGCATATAGAAAATGTTCTTAGTATGAATGAAAAGTGTAAATGCAATTTTTTATGTGGAAATATGAAAAGTAGTTTACTCAAATTTTATTCTAATAGATTGTGAATTTTGCAGGTAAGCAATGGCTCCCCGTAAAGGAAAAGTTCAAAAGGAGGAGGTCCACGTTTCCCTGGGACCTCAAGTCAGGGAGGGAGAGAATGTGTTTGCAGTCTGCCACATCTATGCCAGCTACAATGACACCTTCGTGCACGTGACTGATCTGTCTGGCCGTGAAACCATCGTCCGTATCACTGGTGGTCAGAAGGTGAAGGCTGATCGTGACGAGTCCTCCCCCTACGCTGCTATGTTGGCTGCCCAAGTAAGAATTCTTTACCACATAGGTATTCATTTGAGAATTGTACTGATAATGTAAATTCGGTACAGACCTGCTTTTTCTGAATTAGTTTCTCTGACCAGAAAATTGACATAATTAACCCATGCAGTGGAACATTCTGCCTAAAAGATACATGAAAAGTACATATTCAGCTATAAAAGTTTTTGCATCTGAGAAGTTTTACCTTTCATTGACCACCCCTTCTCCTTGCTAAGCTCCATCAAGGAGTTTGTCAGTTGCTTTATCAGTCTCGATTCAAAAATTATATCCTCTTAACATGTGTGAATTATTCCTTAATCCTCTAGTCACATCATTCCCAAGTCTTTTATGGTTTTTACATACCTAATTTGTTCCCTGTAACTCCTTAAACTGTTGAATCTGGTTGTCATGAAAAATTATGGTGCTGAGAATATGGGCAGTGGGTTATGTAAGTTGTTAACATCCTGGGCATGCAGTGTACTAAGACCCATAGGCAGCGACAAGACTCAGTGCCTCCCCTTTGCAAAGTTTTCTGTAATTTTTTTTTTTTTTTTTTTTATTTTTTTTATATAGTCTGTTTGCCACTTTCCAATGTCCATATTTGTCTTTTGATTTACTTTATTCAGATGGCAATAACTTATTTTCTTTGCACATACAGCCCATCATCTCTGTAGTGAATAACTCTGTGCAAGAAAGAAAAAGTATGGAACATTTGGTTATTTGTCATATCCAATTTTTTTTTTTAATCAATTTTATGTAATACAACCTGTGCTGCCTGTCACAGTAGCCAGGAATGCAGTGCACAACATGGAAATGGTGTCTTCCCTGGAGCTGATGCTCTTCCAGTCACTGCCTACACACATTACATCCCACCTTTGTCTATTAATGGGCATAATACTAAAGCCCCCTTCTAAGTGCCAAATGAATCGAACCACACTCCAAGAGGTCTGTGCACTGTCATCTGGATTGTCAGGGTTTATTTATACAGCACATCTCTTATAGATTGGCCTTCTTGGACACTTTTTCATCTTGAATGTTAATGAGGTTATGTAAAAAGTGAAAGCAAACAAAAGCAAATGGTGGATTTCTTCCAGGACGTTTCTGAGAAGTGCAAGTCACTGGGAATCAATGCTCTGCATGTAAAGATCCGAGCCACTGGAGGCAACAAGACCAAGACTCCAGGCCCAGGTGGCCAGTCAGCCCTCCGTGCCCTTGCCCGTTCTGGGATGAAGATTGGGCGCATTGAAGTAAGTAGTGGTGTACATAGTTTTGAAGATTCAAGATATTTAGTGATGTCAACTCTGTTGTCCAACATAAAGAATTTGATGTTCCATTAGTTTCAGAGGAAAATAGAACTAGAATCCTTTATCAGATTTGACATTTATAGGATTTTCCTGTCAGAAAAGAAGCCTCAAAGCAAATGGGTAAAGTCCGAGAACAGCCACTCTCAATCAGATAAGACAGTAAATCTGCTGAGCTGACTATGATGGGACACCATTTTTAAAATTTATATAACAAATTAACATGGATTTGGAACTTGTTGCCGTCATTTATATAACCAAAATTGCTGAGCTTACTGCAGTTGTGAAGGGAAACAATCTAAAACCATCACTAAGTCCATACAAATTAAGAACCCTAAGTATTATTTCATGGGGCTATAGAAAGTATATTTGGTTCATAACTTCTAATCAAAAGAATCCGTCACTGCAAAAAGTGCTGTGAAATTTATATTTGAAGAGAGTAGTGAAACAATTTTTGTTAAATTGTTCTTTAGTTACGTTTCTGTTTTTGATATTGACTAATTTTTTCAGGATGTTACCCCAGTTCCCTCTGACAGCACACGCAGGAAGGGTGGTCGCCGTGGTAGGCGTCTGTAATTGGTCAGCTGTAATAAATATTATAGTTTAATTTGTAATTTTTTTTCCTCCCATTTTATGAGTAAGAAACATTTCTGTAAGACATTTCTGTAATAAAAGATTGTGGAACTAGTTGAAAATTATATTGATAGTTTTTAGTCTAATTTCTGTTCGGTTATGATGGGTAAATGACTATGTAAACTAGAAAAGGGGCAAGAATTGTTTTCTTTAGTTTTTCAATTTGAAAGCTATTAGGCGAGTTTTTGATGCATTATCAAAATACAAAGTTGAATATGTATTGTGCAAGCCTTTCTATCCTACCTGAAATGTGCAGTCAAAGGCTCAAATGTTATCAATAGAAGGTTTTAAATATTTGTAGTTGAAGTGTACATTTAAACATTCATCTTCAATATCAGATGCAAGCCAGAATGTCAGGTTATTGCAACAGGAAAACATGTAAGTATCAATATTTTTTGTTAATGATGGAATGACATAATGTGACGTACTGAAAGATCAAATTACTAAAATATTTAGGTGAAAATAGTGAACTCTAGTATTTTTTCAGGGACTTGTTTTGGAGATGGGGGCAAATGGCTTTCAAGAATGATGAAATGTACCAATCCCCTGCCTCTCTTGGAAGCCAGCAAGGTTTGTATTTACCTGTTGAGTAATTGATATATCATAGTGAAATTTTGTAGTCTGTTATAGCCCAAGATCTGAAATTCAGAAATGTCTTTATATTACAGGGTGTTTTCAGAGATGGTGGTCGCATTAGAAGAAAGCTTTGGATGAAAGACCAGGATTGATTTACATCCTCATTGAATCAAGTTTTCATTACCAAGGTAATTATTTAGTACTGTTTAGTTAACTCTCAATTGGTCAAGATTTTGTTTTATAAATATTTATGAATAAATTAGGTACAACAGTATGTTCTGAGGCTGAAGGAAAAGTAACTTTTACATTTGTAGAAATGAGTTCTTGTATCCCTGCAGTGTGTCCAGAAAAACAATGATTGTTTTCGTAAAGCATTTGTATATAACATTAAAGCAGTAGAGGTAAAACATTACTTTTTTTTTTTTTTGTGCCAATTCTCTCCACACATCAAACCCCACTGGATTGTTTTATGAAAGGGTGTACTGAAACTGTTTTATGCAATAGATTATATGAATATTTGATGCTTAGATTAATGGTTGGGTAGAGTAGATGATTTGACATATGGAGGTTCTCAACCAAGCTATGTAGAATTTGAAGACGCGGAAGGTGGAGAGAGAGATTTTGCATGTGTAATATTCAATACTTATCAGTGCCCTCATTACCATAATTTCTATTGAGTTATAAATTATGAAAACTACCACTTTTCCTAGGGGTAATATTTACTTTTGTGCCATTTCTATTTCTTGATGCCTTTCTCAACCTGTTTGGCCTGGCATAATGATGGATGGTAGAAAGATGGAAAATATCCACCTGAATAAGCTTGACTAGTTTATTCAAACTAAGATTTTCGGACAGTTGAAAGAAAACATATTGATCATTATGATAAGATGGTTCTGTTTCTGATTGGAATCCACTTTTTTCAGAAATGGTGTTGCAGAAAAAAAATGTTCAAGCTCAGTTGCCTAAGCTAACTGGTTTCTTTTATAAAAGGTAAGTTATTTCTCTAAATGTTTTAGATATAGATTTGAGGCTTGTGTGTAATGATGTGAAGATAAGGTAAGAAGAGAACAGGTTCAGTGCAGTTTACTAGTTCAGTCTCTTTTTCATTTGCCAATTGTTCATTTGTAAACTCTTACATAGGTGATATCTTACAAAATAGTACAATGCTTGATGTTATTGATGTGTAATTGTTCATACTCTTATTCTGAATCTCTTGTTAGGAAGTGCATAAGAAAGCAAATGACAATAAATTTTCCTTAGGACTTCTTGAATGACTAGCAAATTAACATCAGTCGTCTAGCTTGGCCAGACTGCTACGTACCTCCATAGTTTTACCCTCTCATCTTGGTCTCTTTTTATTTTATACTTGAATTTGAATAATATTGCAACATCCCATTTTTACCATCATTCAAAGACGTCCTTCTCAACTTGCTTGGCTCGGCGTAACATTCGATGGTAGAAAAAGCTGAAACTGCAATCCAGATGTACTTTTTTGTTTATTTGGAACCTGTTTTCAGATATTTAAAAGTGCTTTTATGTGACTTAAGGTGTGTTTTGTTGAACTGTTTAATTATATTTTTTCTTTATTCCTCTTTCAGGTATGAAGTATGGCAGTAAAGATTTATGCCATCAGAGTGGAATTTCAGGTACAGTTCTTTAGTCAGTTTTCTTCTTAGATATTATCTATTAACTTGTCTTTGTTGAATGGTTGTGAAATACAATGGAAGGGCAAAAGTATGCTTGCTTTTATATTTTTTCTAAATACCAGTCCTTATGATGAAAGCAACATGGATATGAAATAAGTTGGAAGTAGGTAGGAAGGATTTATTCCTGTTATGAAATATTTAGACCTAATACCACCTTCAAATTCATTCAGATCTTTATTGGGGAAAGAATAATCTGTAAAAGTTCCTTGTTTACTTACATTTTTACTTTATTTTTGTTTGTGAATCAAGCTAGCTGTTTTCATGGCTATGTATTAAAGCCAGTCCACTTTGATGTTTCCCTTTTGATTGTCACATTATTTAGTGTGTTTGTAGTCAGATTGTGTGAAAGGAAAACACTAAGATTATTAAGCACTGTTATCAGATAGTTGACAATGTATTTTAAATTGAATTTTTTACTGGTAGTATTTATTTTGTACCATTTTTATTTTTAGATGCCTTTCTCAACTTACTTGGCTTGGCATAAATATAGATGGTAGAAAAATGGAAAATATCCACTTGAATAAACTTGACTAGTTTATTCACACTAAGATTTTCAGACAGTTGAAACAAATGGTATTTTTGTATTTTATGAAATGTGATAAAGGTTTATTCTGATTAAATTCTCCTTTTTCTAGAGTTGTTTGGCCAAAGAAGCATTTTGAAGTTCAGATATCTACAGTAGATGGTCACCTCTATGAACAGGTTATATTAAAAGGTAAGTTATTTCCCTAAATAATTTAGTATTATTTGATTTAATGTAATGTTGAATAGGTAGAGGAATTCCCAACCCTATTTTATTGTGGTCTTTCTTGTATTGTTGGTTTAGCATAACAATCAATAGTAGATAAAAAAAGATTTCCAACTAAAGGAAACTCTTAATTTTGTTTATTTTTTAAACTTGGTATTGTCTTTTGATTTAGAAATTTGTCAAAGATTTTGATACCATTAAAAAGCACGAGATCTTGCGCATCATTATTTTAAATCTGTTATGGAAAGAGTGGAGAGTATGAAAGAACCTTTCTGCTATTATCTGAGAATAACCTGTAATATTCCCCAGTGCTTACTACTTCCATGCCTTTTTGATGGAAAAACAGGCCCAAAATTTCATGCATTTTGTTTTCAGTTTCACATTTAGCATGTTTGTAGTTGCATTCAAAATGAATCAAAAGGAAAAATTATGAAGCACTATTAGCAGATCAAATGGCTTGCTTATTGCTCCTAGAATAGAATTATTTCTGGCAGTATAGTTTTTGTACCACCGTTTCAAGAATGCTTTTCTCAACTTGCTTGGCTAAGCTTTATGATGGATGGTAGAAAAATGAAAAATATCCACCTGAATGAGCTGAACTGGCTTATTCATACTAAGATTTTTGGACAGTTTAATGAAGATGTAATAGTGAAGTTTGGTTTCAAAGAGAAAAATAGAAAAGTCTGATTCAAGTTCTCCTTTTTCCAGAAATGGTTTGGCTGAAGAAGCAGGAAGCTCAAGACACCTGTGGGAACTGTCAACCTTATTGAAAGATTACATTTAAAAAAGTAAGTTGGTAAATTGTTTAAGTACTTAACATTAATATGGTTTTGTCCTATTAGTCATTTGTGCTGAATCTTGGTATTAGAGTAAAATGATAAGTTGGATCCAAACAGGCAAACAACTGTTTAGTGCACAAGAGTTGTAGTAGACTGACTGTACGTGGCATGGATACTTGGCCAGCAGGCATTTACACCCAATTTACCATGCGATGATTAGATGCAATTTGTTTTGAATGGTAAAAGCAAAAATATTTAACTAATTTTACAAAATATATTAATGCCTAATACCATTTTTGTGTATCTTTATTCTAGATCTCTGCAGTAGGGAAAGAATTAGAGCAATGGCTTTAGGTTCCCATTTGTTTTGTAGAACTGACTTCCCTTTGTTTATTGTGTATTTGTCTTCCTCATTATGAACCCAATTGGTTAGCTTGATTTCCAATCTTATCCAAAATGCCTTATTGATTTTTACTTCGTTTCATCACGTCTCATACTTGTCTCTGTTCTAGTCAGGAGTAGAAGCGAAATGAAAGAAGTAGAAAACTGTTAGCAGAACAAATAGTGTACTATGCAGTGCCCCAAGGATTTTTTTTGTGGTATTGCTCTTGTACCATTATTTCAAGACGCCTTTCTCAACTTGCTTGGTTTGGCATACTGATAAATGGTAGAAAGATGGAAAATATCCACCTGAATAAGCTTGACTAGTTTATTCAAACTAAGATTTTCGGACAGTTGAAAGAAATTTTGGTTTTGGTGTATTCTGGTTATAAAAGGGGGGGAAATAATTATTCCCTTTTTTTTTTTCAGAAATGGGTTGGCTGAAGAAACGTGAAGATTGGATATTCATTGTAACCAGTGCCCATTATTAGATTGAAGGAAAATGGTAAGTTTATTTTCCAAGTATTTTTTAATGTATTAGAAGTAATATTACTTGGTCAAATATTTCTTGAACCTTTGAATTAATGATACCTTTCATCGTGTGTTGGTTTAGGGTAACAAACTATTGTAGGTAAAGGGAAGATCGCCCTTATAGTTTAATTTCATTCGATTAATGAATAAATTTGGTTTTACAGTTGTATATTAAGGGGACCTTCTGCTGATTTTTCGGCCATTTTCGCCCCTCTTGCCGAAATGGACTTTAATGCAGTTTCAAGTAGTTTCTAGGCCCCCGCTTCTCCCTGAAAATTTCAAGGCTCGACCGTTATTTTTTAGGTGGTAGCAGCGATTTTTGATGTCGACCGAAATATTATTTTTTTGATGGTACCTTTGAAAATCGGCAATTGTGACGCAATAATTAGAGATAATAAAAATATGAGGTTATTTTCTAAAGCTTATCAAATTTCACATAAGATGAGACCAACCTTCTTTTTTTTGGAATAATTTCAAAAATCCGGCAAGCGTCCAAAAAACGGCAATGAAGAAATTTTCCATAGAAATAACTAAACATGATATGTTTTTTCATATGGTGTATTTTCTTATCTTTATGTTTTCATCATACATAGTTACTTTGATCTATGAGCAAAAAATTTCGAAGATGCAAACCTCCCCCCCACCCATGGGGGGTAGTTTTGCCAAATATTCAGGATCACACCAAAATTATATGGAATATTAATTAGGCTAAGACAAACCTCAGGTTAAAATTTTATTCAAATCTATTCATAACTTTTCGAGTTAGAAAAAAAATTCCTGGATCCAAACCATGGTCCGCATCACCACCAAACTGCAATAAGCGTCTAAGTTAGGTTAAAACTCACTTTTGGTTAAAATCTCGTTAAAATGTGTTCATAACTTTTAGAAATATTAGAAAACACAAACTAATAATCAAAAAAACAACAAATAAACAATTAATAAACAAACAAAGAAACAAACGGTAGTAACAATATAAATAACAAAAGGTCATGGGGTACACGAAAATTATCTATATGTGCTCATATACCTTATATACATAGTTTCACATCGCCATGTAATTGTTTTTCGACTTTCCACGGGGTCTGAGAGTGAAATTTGGCTACGTGACCCCGTAGAGTTATTCCGCAGATTTAAAAAGACGATTTTCATGGTCCAGGACGGCCCCGTCGCGTGGGAAAAGTATGTGTTTGGTACCCGTCCGACTGGAGAAAAGTTATTCTTTCGACAAATATTATACGTTGTAAAACCTCATTAGAGCATCAATAATAGGTATATGATAGATAATTATATCAAATACAAGTATTCTGTACATGATTTGTCATGTAAAATGTAAACATAATAAAAAGGAATAAGATCGCATTTTTAGGTCCTTCATATTTTTACGCATAGCACACGTAAATCGGTCGATTTTAAAGTATTATGGCTCATTTTGTAGCTGAATAATAGTTCTATTACATACTGCCATGAGGATTTGCAATATTTTCACGTGGTTCTTGTAAAAGTGACATATGTTTCCAAAATCTCCTATTAGGGTGTTAAAATAGTCACCTTCGGAAAATATTCACCAAGAAAAAAGTAAGGTCAACTTCTCAAAAATGGCTTCTGCATATAATAGTAGAAAGATAGTTCTATTCAAACATGAAATCAGAATGGCTGTATGATTTTCTTTGGATTTTTGAGAATATTTAAAAAATGGTCAATGTAGGCCTATAGACCCCCAGATCACTGCCAACTCCGCACTATACGTAAGATTTTGAGAAACCGTTACGTGCTGGCAATGTCCGCAAGACTTCGGAATGCAGGTAGATGATAGAGGATTATGGTGTAGGAAGACTAATCTTATGCCTTGTTTTCTTGATATCAAGATAGCCTTGGAAAGATGAAGAAACGCAAAAAGCCGATATCTCGGAACTCCACCATTAGGGGTGGGTCAAAGGATTCCGGGCACACCATATGTCCAAAATTAACATATTATGGCTCATTTTGTAGAAAAATAAAATATCTACAACGTGATCGAGAGCGTTTTCGCAGTTTTTGCCTGTACTTCTTGTAAAAGTGGTCAATGTAAGAAAATTTTTACCTTTTTTTTTTTCTTGAAGTCCCCAACTTCAAAAATTCACAAAAAAAAATTGAAGTCGAAATCGAAAAAACGCTCTCGATCAAGTTGTAGATATAAGGTAGTTCTGTGCAAAGATCAAATAAAATTGAATGTCTTGCGTTTCTGAAGTCTGAATCCTTTGACCCAGGTGCTGCATTTTCAAAATGGCGAATTTCGCATTTTTCGTTTTTTTGACAATAATTCAAAAACTGTTCCGATTCGAAAAAATCGACCACAGGCAATGGGAAGGGGCCCAAATAAAAGGGTGTGAGTTTCATCAAAATCGGCAAGATAAATCGAAAAATCGAAAAAAAAAGCAGACGGTCCCCTTAATGATCTGGTTTAATTTCATTCGATTAATGAATAAATTTGGTTTTACAGTTGTATATTAATGACCTGCTTTACATAGGTTCTTAAATTTCTTAAACTGTGATTTGTTTGATTTGTTAAATATATTACATATTCAAAAGTTTTCAGTATATAGGTTGTGTAGAGTAATTCTCTTTCCTGCTTATTTTTTATTTATTTATTTTATTTTTTTCTGGTAATTTTGTTCTTTTACCATTATTTCAACATGCCTTTCTCAACTTGCTTGGCTTGGCTTAATGAAAAGATGGTAGAAAAATGGAAAATATCCACCTGAATAAGCTTGACTGGTTTATTCAAACTAAGATTTTCGGACAGTTGAAAGAAATTTTGGTTTTGGTGTATTCTGGTTATGAAAGGGGGGGAAAATAATTATTCCTTTTTTTTTGTTTCAGAAATGGGTTGGCTGAAGAAATGCGAAGATTGGATATTCATTGTAACCAGTGCCCGTTATTAGATTGAAGGAAAAGGGTAAGTTTATTTTCCAAGTATTTTTTAATGTATTAGAAGTAATATTACCTGGTCAAATATTTCTTGAACCTTTGAATTAATGATACCTTTCATTGTGTGTTGGTTTAGGGTAACAAACTATTGTAGGTAAAGGGAAGATCGCCCTTACAGTTTAATTTCATTTGATTAATGAATAAATTTGGTTTTATAGTTGTATATTAATGACCTGCTTTACATAGGTTCTTAAATTTCTTAAACTGTGATTTGTTTGATTTGTTAAATATATTACATATTCAAAAGTTTTCAGTATATAGGTTGTGTAGAGTAATTCTCTTTTCTGCTTATTTTTTATTTATTTATTTTATTTTTTTCTGGTAATTTTGTTCTTTTACCATTATTTCAACATGCCTTTCTCAACTTGCTTGGCTTGGCTTAATGAAAAGATGGTAGAAAAATGGAAAATATCCACCTGAATAAGCTTGACTGGTTTATTCAAACTAAGATTTTCGGACAGTTGAATGTAAATATTTTTTCTTGTAATAACAAAGAGAAATGCTTTCTTCCTAAATAAATGCTCTTTTTCCAGCAATGTTTTTGCCGAAGAACTAATGCGAAGCCGAAGATACCTTTAAGGACAACTGGATGGCTTCATGAAAAAGGTATATAGATTTTTTTTTTTTTTTTCAATCTTTGATTCATAAGATTGTTATTGGATGGAAATATATACTGAATAGTATGAAATTTTGAACCCAGTTTTATCTTTGCTTTCTCATCTCTGTTTGGTGTAACATTCAATAATAGATCAAAAGAGCGCCTTGACATGAGTGAACTGGTTTCATTACGATACATTATGAGTCACTATTTTTGTCTATATTATGATGTATTTTGTTTTGTAGGTATATTTGGAGTGGTTTAATTAGTTTAAAAAATCAGTGATTTATAATAAAACTTAATAAAGATTTATCCAAGTTTTGTCTCCATGCTTCACTCCAGTCTACTTATTAGAAAGTAAAATATCGAGACTACATTTATATTTTTTTCTTGGTCAGGCTGCCATATACACGCCTCTTGTTTCATCTATGGTACTGTTTCATATTTGAATTTGAACTTTAATTGTAATATTGCAAAAAATGTTAGTACCATCATTCAAAGACGTCTTTCTCAACTTGCTTGGCTTGGCGTAACAGTCGATGGTAGAAAAAGTTGAAACCTGCAATCCAATAAACTTCATAGTTGTTTTGGAGTCTGTTTTCAGACAGGAATTGAATTTGTTTTTTTATGATGGCTAAATACTCGAATTGTATTTTACTTATATCCATATTCCTTTCAGATGTGTAGCAGAATAGTTTGTGCCATCAGAGTGTAAATCAGGTGTGTATTCATCTATATTTAATATTTCTCTCTAGTTAATGTTTTCATGATAATGCAACAACTGCAAGCAAAGAAATACTTTATACATCTTAGCATGGTCAGAACGATTCCTTGGAAAAATGGATTTTCCCCTGTTACATTACAAGACTTGTTAATAGTAGCTATAAATCCATTCTAACTGGATGATGGTTTGTGTCAAGGGGAACCAGGATCAGATGCCAGGTTGCAAATAAACATACCATGCACAATTGAACCTGATATAAGTTTTTTTTGCTTTAAACAGTTGTGCATTTTTTTTACCCTGACTTCAAAATTAGACTATAACTTATAGCCTCATTTCCTCAAAATTCATTTATGGAAGTATAGAGTATGGTAAATTAATGATTTTTATACCTCTTGATTTTTGTGCATGTCAGAACCAAATGAGCAAATAACTTGGAACAGGTGGCATGGATACTTGTGCCTGATACACTTAAGTTGTGATAAAATGTCATTAGAAGTGGGTTGAACAAAATGTGAATACCAATTAGCATATTCTTTCATCCTTATTATACTGAAGTGGGAGAGGGGAAGGTGCTTATGAAAATATTTGGGATATCAGTAAATAACCTACAAAACTTCCCAATGTTTTACATGCATTATTATTGTCTTGTCTTTTAAGTGGTTCAGGTTAATTGGTAATCTTGATTCATAATTTCACCTGAAGTTTCATGCTGTAAGCAGTTATTCTTATCAGATTCATAGTGGAAGAAAAGACTAAGCTCTTGATCCCATTATAAATTGATTGTGCAAGCCAATTTATAGTGAATAGGAAGGTTTGCATTTATCCAAGGAGTTTGCACCATCACTAACATGCCATTTGCAGCTCCTCTGTGTTGGCATAATTATGATGGTAGATAAAATGAAGGTTCCTATCCAAGTTAACATTTATTGTTTATATGGAGTAATATGTTCAGACATTTGGATTTAGTTATGGAAGGAAAAGCTAAATTTTAACCTATGAGCTGCATTAAGAACTTGGCACAAAGAACTAAGAAGGTTTTGTCTGTAACTTTACGATATACTTGAACAAAGGTGTGGGTGTAATGGGATATGATATATATAGCAAGAGGAATAGAACTAGTGTTTTATTGCAAATGTAATTCTAAGATAAGAGGGAGTATTATGCCAATAGTGGTATAAATGTCTTATGGCCTTTCCTTTCAGTTTATTTGTAGATATTAAAATCTACTATCTTAGGGATATATGGTATTTTCAAACTATAATTGTATTTCTTTCAAAGATGTATGAACTATTTTATACTTAAAAATAGAATGAAACGTAGATGTTCTTCACTAATTTCTTCTACATTTCAAGCAGTATTCAGGGAGAAAAAGCTTATCACCAAGCAAGGATCCATATTTTGAATTTAAACTTTCTCAAAGGAATTGGGTTGATACAGGTGATATCCATCCAAATTTAGATACTTATAAATAATGAATGTATACTGTACTTGGTATATGCATATTGATTATATTACTGGGATGTTTCTCCACAAGGATATTTTTAGGAGTACTCAATGTTGCCGTAGAAGAGGAACGTTTCTGCTTAGTTGAACCTGGACTTGTTACGTTTTTTAGTACAAAAACGAAAATTAAAAAGGAATCATTTTTAACTTGGGATTTTATGGCAGTGCGATAGTGTAAACACATTAAGAAGTTTGACCAATGCTATTACTTTTTTCAGATCCAGCCCAGTCTCGCTCTCCTTCAAGGATAAAATATTGCTTGGACTTTGCAAGCACAACCACAAAATGGATTTGTTAATATGTATTGTATTTTATAATAAAGTATTCTTAATAAAAAGAATTTCTTTCCTTTCAGTAGATGTTATTTATATAATTGAATTTCCAACACTTGTTACGATGATTCATTGAGTTATAATTAAGCAGTTATACAAACACAATATTTTCATGTATTAGTCTGCAATCTTTTATTGTCCAGGCATTATTTCTTGACAAGTGTAGTTGGAGGTTGTTACAAATCAAGGTGCTTTATCTGTTTAGAATAAACCAACTGAATATCAGGTGAATCTTCGATTACTGTCATAATGCTATTACTAAACTAATTACTATAATGTTCAGTATGATGCCCACGGACATTGACCATCATTGTTTTTATTATTGTCATAATAGGTATGCCACTGCCACAGTATGACTTAGGCAAAACTTTCATGATTATTTTACCAACATTGTTAATACAAATAACTATATTGATATTAATATTGCACAATGGCAGGTGATAATGTTCAGTGTTAGAAGAATAAGAAAGTGACCTTCAGAAGATACCTAAATAGATGTGGGTGGAATACTATGGCGGAAAAGAATCTGAAAATGGGTTATATCTTTTTGGGAACAAAATCAGGTGGCCAGATGTGACATGGCTTGATAAGGGCACCAGTTCCCACAGAATTATCCTCCTTTCAGAAATGCAAGTCAAAGTCACACAGAAAATGATGCTAACATTTATTTAACCTTTTTATATTAAGCATTTTAGTCCTCCTGATTCCACATTAAGTAAATATACTATTTCTTTAGAATTATACTGTTGCTCATGAGTATATTGACAGGTATGTCTGAAAGGCAGTATTACTGTCTCAACAATAATGGTTAAGAAGAAAACCGCTTTTTTAGCATCAAATCTACACGGAACAATTGTAGATGAGCAGAGAATGTATGTAGAAATCCCAGTGCGACAGACACCTTATCAAATCAACAAAGAGAAACAGGTATCAAAAACTAAAGAAAACAAAACAAAAAGAAACGCAACACACCATTACCACCATGTGTACTCCGATTCTCAAGATGAATATTTCATAAGACGTTTTTTCGAGGTACTGATTTAGATATTGCCTTAATATAGATGCAGTCTCTCACTTATTTTTCTGCCTTCTTTGCCATGTAAATTTTGGATGTGCTATTACACAGATTCTTAAACTCGTCATTGAGTCTAGCCATTTTTAGCTCTCAGTACTACCATTCAGTTACCCCAAAGCTATATTGTATAGTCGGCATTGCTAAGTTGTCAGTTGTTGGTTTTGCGCTTGTGGAATATTTTTTCCTGTTTTTATTATATTTTAATATTCATTATACACTCACTTTCATCTATGCCGGGGTATAACCGCTGTTTTAATCTGATCCATTGATATCTTATTTTTTATCCAGTTCCGAGTCAACTTGTGGTACTCAGCTTCTCATTTTTTTCTTTATGATGCGTTTTTGCACATTTATTTAATACAGAACTCTTTTTGATGTCATTGCTGATTACCCTCTTTAGGCACAAGATCGGCCATGCAAAACAGGTTACCTTATCGTTACACTTGCTGTTCATCTCTTGTCCGTGTCCACATAGATTTCTGATATTAACGGTACTAATTTCAAACGTAGTAATAAAGTTGGGAGGGAATCGCTATGGACTATCCTTATTTTTTATAACAGCGCCTTGACAACACGTGTGATTTCGGTATTTGTCTTCATTGCCTTTTTGTGAAATTTGTTTGTTACAGTTGTAGATTAACAATCCAACTCTTTGAAACATGATTTTTTAAAATCTGTCCAGGATATTGAAGTTCTTTATCCTTTTTTTTAGAAATCGTCGAAAATCATTTAGTTACTCAGAAGTCGATATTTGTATCTATAAAATTCTAGCACAAACATTTTCGTTCTGGTGATGTCACTGGTTAAGTTGTTTATAACTGCGCCCTGAAATGACTAAAATGATATCGTATATTGTGTAAGAAAGTGTGATTTGGTCTAATTCTTTGGCATGCCAGCTTCATAATGTACAATCTGAACAACTATTCTGGCATTTTTAGCGTATCTTGAAAAATAGCCAAAAATAATATTGCGCCTGACCGAACTACTGCTGCATGTTTATCATTATCATTAAAATTAGTATTGACCCTAAATCATCATTATAATGATTATTGTTATCATTATTATCATAATCATTGATTAGAATTATTGTCATTGTTTTGATTATGATTATCATTACTTTCATAGCGTCGTTGTCATCCTTATGATTATCATTTTGATTGTTATACTATTTCTGTTCACGCCCGATGTTGGGGATCACCCCTACCTTAGAGAGCGACCCTCCAGATCCTCCACTCTATCACTTTCTCTGCCATTCTCTCTCCTTCCCTCCCCTCTCTCTCTTTCTCTTTCCATCTCACTCCCTCTCCCTCTTCTGCTCCGTTTCTCTCTCATTCACTCACTCTCTCAACGCTATGCAAAATTATTAAGGAACGCCAATAACACAGTGGCGGTGATGGATGACAGATTCCCAAATTAGAAATTGCAAAAGGGTACATGATAAACCGTGGTAATGTAATGTTATGTAACAAATTGTAGTGTAAATAAACTGTAATGTAGTGCAAAGAAGTGTAATGTAATGTAAAAAAAAGGGGCGATGGGGAACTTTTGTCCACTGTACAAAAACGAAATCGCATATAAGGCCTTATTTCATCAAGTATTTTTTTATATTACTTTCCCATTTATTTGAGGGTGTCTCTTATTATCGCTGTTGGATTTCTCTCATTGATGTAATACTTTTTTCTCCATATATAGTACTTCTCTTATCAGCCTTTATCGTTATACTCTAATGCTTCTCTTGTGTATTATTATAATCTAATGTTTCTCTTGTTTATCATTATACTTTGTGTTTTGTTTATTTTTATGATTGAATATTTATCTTGTTTATCATTATACTCTGTGAGTGTATATATTACACACACACACACACACACACACACACACACATATATATATATATATATTATATATATATATATATATATATATATATATATATATATATATATATATACACACACACACGCACACACACACACACACACCACATATATATATATATATATATATATATATATATATATATATATATATATATATATATATATTATATATATATATATATATATATATATATATATATATATATATATATATATATATATATATATACACACACACACACATATATACACACACACACACACACACACACACACACACACACACACACACACACACACACACACACACACACACACACACACACACACACACACACACACACACATATATATATATATATATATATATATATATATATATATATATATATATATATACATATATATATATATATATTATATATATATATATATATATATATATATATATATATAATATATATATATATATATATATATATATATATATACATATGACTATGCATTTTGTGTATAATTGTGGTGGATACTGAAACAATAAACTGCCAATATTTTCTTATTATACTGAATAAATTATTCATTTTAATAAGTCTTCTACAGTAACGGATTAATTTCAATTTATGCAGCTCGTTACCGGTATTTTTTGTCTCTTTCGCGCGCAATAAAGCTAACACGATCCAGCGGAGGGCGAGAATGTCCTCGGTACACCGTTCTGCAGGGTGGCACTCGAAACAACACAGGAACTGTAAGAAAGAATAAGTAGGTTAAGAGTTGGTGAATCACATCAACTGTAGGATCTTAAATTGAATGATTTATATGAGCTGAAAGATATATGATTTTTTTTATCAATATCATTGTATCATTTACCATACACAAACCTTATTTTTACTTTTAAAAACAGGAAAGCTTAAGGAAAACTCTCCGAAGCAAGCACGCAAACAGAATGAATAGATAAATACATAAATAAAAGAAAAATAGATAAGTAAATAACATAAGATGATATAAGAAATAAAATCTAAAATTCTCCTCTACTCACTGCGATCCATGGCCGTCCATATGGGAAGAATGAAGGAAAAATAACCAGCAAAGAAAGAAATTGATTCAAATCCAAAACAACGACAACAACAAAAACTCACTGAGATCCATAAGTATCCACATCAACGGAAGCGATCTCAATTGAGTAGGAGTTCGAACCGATCCAGAGATCGTTGACAACATACTCGAGCTCGACCTGTGTGCTCGTTATGCCGCCGTTCTGAGGGACAGGCACGATGTGGGTCCTGACGCTCCCTGGCTGTATCCGTTCACGCTCCCACCCGCTGATGGAAGAGAAATGTATTAAGCTTTTTTCTGATGTAATAGTGACTTTGGGAGAGGGAGGGAGGGAGGGAGAGAGGGAGAGAGGGAGAGAGGGAGAGAGGAGAGGGAGAGAGGGAGAGAGGGAGAGAGGAGAGAGAGAGAGAGAGAGAGAGAGAGAGAGAGAGAGAGAGAGAGAGAGAGAGAGAGAGAGAGAGAGAGAGAGAGAGAGAGAGAGAGAGAGAGAGAATGAATTTCCTAAGTTTCCTTTTCATTTTAGCTGATATAGAAGTGACTGAGGGAAAATTAGCTTACGAAATATAACATTGATGATAAATAGGCGTTCAAATACAGAAAGTTTAAGATGAACGCAAGTTGGATATATACAATATTTTAAAGGGAGATTAAGAAACGAGGCTGGTGCCAAATCTAACTTCAAGATCTGGCACTCGTTGTCTTCCATGCCAGAGATCTTGACCCTGAGGAAGAGGTCGCCGTGAGCCTCTGTCGAGCCGACAGTTAACGTAGCCTGTAACACGTAACACACGCTGAATAGCTTTTATTGTGCATCGAGGAAAGGAAGAAACCTTATGAACTAAATTTCTGGTTCATTCGTTCTTGTCACATTACTTCTAACTTTATGATGCGTTCCAAAAACCGTGAATGAACAAATATAAGATAACAAAAACAGACTATTGCACTAACCGTGGCCTGCAAGGCAACAAATGGAGCTCCAGTGAGAGTATCCATGTAGAAAGTACCCTCGTTGTTCCGGTCAACATACCAGCCAAGGGTGTTTGTGACACTGAGGCAGTCACCCCTCTGGAGGATTTACAGAGAACGGGTCAATAAACCACCAGAGAAAAGGTATGGCCTGACAAGAATCATAATTTGTTTGTTTTTCTTCTCTTTTGGTTAGTTAAAGATCGATATTGTCAACGTATCTGATAACCTATTGTTTATTTTTCTGTAGACCCACTGGTCTGTTGAGTTCAATAACCAAGCAAGAGTTTCCTAATTTAACAAGTATATCTAAGTCTCCCCAAAAGGCCCTTAACCTCCTTACCTCGAAATCTTCGTAACTGGCGCACTTGAATCCTAAGAAGTCATTGGCTGATAGAGACTGAATGAAATACTCTGGAGCTCGACTGTGGCTGCAGGCGTCAATGTCATCCAAGGCTAAGAGTAGACGATAGTAAATAAATAAACAGTAAAGGGTATTACGTCATTGTTATATTATAGAAGAGAGAAGGGCATTATCGTCAGTCTGACATCACTTGTTCACAGCTCTCGACTAAGGATGAAAATAAGACGCCAATTCTACTTACTCAATATTGCTCCCTGGCAAAAGAGTGCGATATAATCTTTAAAGTTATGTCTATGACATCACAATCGCAACAGGGAGAATAACAACGATTGAAAATGAAAGAAGATAAAACCAAATGAAGAATAGAATGAAATTGAATTAAATGAAATAAAATAAAATAAAATGAAATGAAATAAAATTAAATGAAATAGAACAGAATGAAATGAATTTAAATAATATAAAATGAAATGAAATAGACTAGAATAGATTAGAATAAAAAAAAAAAACAGCAAAAAGAAAGAAAGAAAGAAAGAAAGAAAAAATAACGAAACACCACTCACTGAGATCGGCCAGATTCTCCAGCACTTCGTCGATCAGTTTGGGACAACCGCGCTGATCGTGTCCGCCGCAGGGATAGAAGTCCACGTGGCCCACGGGGTCCAGGAAGGACAGGTGGCCCGTCAGGAGGGGGCCGCTGTTCGTATGGATCACGTCCACGAAGGAGGCGTCGCTGGGGTCCAGGCGGTCTTGCAGGGGAGCCTCGCCGAAGAGGGGGTAGGCGGGGTCCAGACCTGAGGGCGGGAGGGGCGATGGAGGGCGGAGTGACTGGCATATATATGTATATATATATATATATATATATATATATATATATATATATATATATATATATATATAAGTATGTATATATATATGTATATACATATATATCAACATAGATAGATAAATAGGTAGATAGATAGATACACAGACAGATAGATAGATAGAGAGAGAGAGAGAGAGAGACAGTCAGCCAGAGACAGACATAGACACATCGACAGAGCCAGAAGAAAAACCCGAAGATGTGATCTCAGCGTAGTACGACCCCCGGCCTGTCCTTCTGCACACTTCCCAGGTCGCGGGTCGTGTTGCCAAGCCTGCTCCCAACCGCCCTTCTCACCTGTAATCCTGTCAACCGTCTTGAAGTTGTGGCCGGCGACGCCCATGACCTGAGCCCCGAGAGAGAAGCCAATAAGGTGGACCTCCGAGGGAGAAAGTCCCCCTCGACGCTTCAAGTCGTTCAGGAGACTCGCCAGTTCCTTCCCGATGAAGGACGTGTCGGCGGCGGCCAGGTCGTACCTCGGAGCGGCCGCAAGGGTCTTAAAGTTTACTCTTATCACATTCGCGTCAATCTGTTGAAGGAAGGAAGATTTCTTAGAACTGATATTCGAGTAAAGTTGTGCGTTTTCCTTTGAGGCTGAAACGGTCACTTTAGTATAGCTTGTGAGGTTGTATAATATATTTTGTAGAATGATCTGAGTTGAAGACCACTTGTGAGGTTTTATGGTGTAAATATACTTTGCCTAGATATCTGGGTTTATTATACGTATTTTTGTGATGTTGAATCAAGTAATCATATCTATTTCATATCTACAGGTCATCATCATATTGTAAAATCTATATAGAAAAATGTTTCACAGGCAACACTGATAAAACAGAAAAAATGAAAAGAGGAAAATCGGTCCATAAGAGTTACACAGTCTCTCCTTGCTTCCGAAAGAGAGAGTGAGAGAGAGAGAGAGAGAGAGAGAGAGAGAGAAGAGAGAGAGAGAGAGAGAGAGAGAGAGAGAGAGAGAGAGAGAGAGAGAGAGAGAGAGAGAGAGAGAGAGAGAGAGAGAGAGAGAGAGAGAGAGAGAGAGAGAGGAGGAGGGGGGAGAGAGAGGGAGAGAGAGGGGGAGAGAGAGGGAGAGAGAGAGAGAGGGAGAGGGAGAGGGAGAGGGAGAGGGAGAGG
>NW_020869493.1:37599-40099 GCF_003789085.1 Penaeus vannamei
TTCTCTCCCTTCTTTCTCTCCTGTTTCTCTATCACTCTTCTTTCTCCCTCTAATTTCTCTTGCTTCTTTCCCTTTTCTGTTTCTCTCTATTCTTTTCTTTTCTTTCTCTTTCTTCTCTCTCTCTCTTCATTGTCTCTCTATCCTTTCCCTCATTTTTCATGTCTTCTCTTTGTCCCTTTTGCCTCCCTTTTCTTTCTCCCATTCTTCTCCCTCTCATCCACCTCCTTCTCTCTATCCTTCCTCTCATTTTCCTCTCTTTGCCCTCCCCTTCCTTCTTCCTTTCCTTTCTCTCTTCCTCCTCTTCTTTCTTTTTTTCTTCCTTCATTCTCTTCCTCGCCTTTTATTCTCTCTCCTTTTATTCTATTCACCGCGTATCTTCCCATTAGCAAGACACGATTCCTGTTGGTTGTAAAGTTAAGGTTTATCGAAGAGTGGTTTATCGAAGATCGGGAGAATGAGAGCAAATGGAGAAGAAGGAGAAGGAAGAAGAGGATAAAGAAGGAGGAAGGAGAAAAGGGGAAAGAGGGAGGAGGGAGGAAGGAGGAGAGTGAGGGAGGAGGTGGAGGGTGGTGGGAGAGAGAGAGAGAAAAAAAGAGAGAGAGAGAGAGAAGAGAGAGAGAGGAGAGAGGAGAGAGAGAGAGAGAGAGAGAAGAGAGAGAGAGAGAGAGAGAGAGAGAGAAGAAGGAGAAGGAAGGTGAGTGAATGAGTAAGAAAGTGAGTGACTGAGAGAGAGAGAGAGAGAGAGAGAGAGAGAGAGAGAGAGAGAGAGAGAGAGAGAATATAAGACCGAGAGATATAGAAAAAAAAACATAGAAAGAAAGAGAGTTAGAGAGACAAAGAAAGACACACACACACAAAATAATAATAAAACCAAAAGACACACACACACACAAATAAATATATAAATAAATAAAACCACAGATTTACAAAAAGGAACCGAAGACCCACGGGCCACTCGACGAAGGAAAGCGAAGGAGCTGCGACACGTCAAGAAGGAATGTCGAAGCAAACACTGACGTAACTCAAGGAAATACCTACGAGTAAGGAAACTTCTCGAATAAAAAAAGACGAAAGGAACAAACAAACAAACAAATAGTGCTGTACATATATACAAGGAAAAGAAAAGGAGATAAAAAAGAGATAGAAAAAAGGACAAACACGAAAAAAAAGACGAAATGAACAAACAAACAAAAAAAAAAATAATGCTGTACATATATACAAGGAAACGAAAAGGAGATAAAAAAGAGATAGAAAAAAAGGACAAACAAACAAACAAACAAATAATGCTGCACATATATACAAGGAAAAGAAAAGGAGATAAAAAAAAGAGATAGAAAAAAAGGACAAACACGAAGTTACACCACTTTGCAAAAAAAACGATAAGTCATAATATAAATGTCCGCCTCAAATAGCTTGCCAAAGCCCATGGACTTAAATGACACAGCATCAGTGACTCGGCAAGCAGTGACGCAAGCACGAGAGGAAGTCACGTGACTGCTTGGCGCGCGAGTGAAATTCCAAACTTGCGAGAGACGAAGCGGGGAAGGAAGGAAGGAAGGAAGGAAGAAGAAGGAGGAAGGAGGGAAGGAAGGGGGGGGGAGGAGGAAGAAGGGAGCAAAGGATGGAAGGAAAGACGGAGGAAGGAGGATGAAAGGTAGGAAAGGAGAGAAGGAAGAATGAAAAGGAAGGAAGGAAGGAAGAAAGGAATGAAGGGGAGGGAAGGGGAAAGGAAGGGAGGAAGGGACCGAAGATGGAAGGAAAGAAAGACGGAGGGAAGAAGAGAGGGAAGGATGAAAAGTAGGAAGGAGAGAAGGAAGGATGAAAGGCAGAAAGGAGAGAAGGAAGGATGAAAGGTAGGAAGGAAGGAAAGAAAGAAGAAGATTCAGGAAGAAGCTAATGGCAAAAACGCTCTGTTATTCTCCATTTCAAAGTGGGTTTATAATAAACCTACATATGGCCATACATATAATAATATTCATAAACTGTACATTTACAAATACACACACACTTAGACACATGCACAGGTACGCAAACACAAATATTAGTGAACAAATACACACACTCAAAATCACAGACACACACAAGGACTTACAAGCAACACAACCACAGACAGACAAATAACACAGACGCAGACGCACTCATGTACTCACAAACCCATGCAAAACACACACACACACACACACACACACACACACAAAGAAGAGGAAGAAGAAGAAGAAGAAGAAGAAGAAGAAGAAGAAGAAGAAGAAGAAGAAGAAGAAGAAAAAAAAAAAAAGAAAAGAAAAAGAAAAAAAAAGAAAGAAAAAGAAAAAGAAAAAGAAAAAAAAGAAAGAAAAAGAAAAAGAAAAAGATAAGAATAAGAATAAGAATAAGAATAAGAAAAGAAAGAAAAA
Source organism: Penaeus vannamei (assembly GCF_003789085.1). Classification (NCBI taxonomy): domain Eukaryota; kingdom Metazoa; phylum Arthropoda; class Malacostraca; order Decapoda; family Penaeidae; genus Penaeus; species Penaeus vannamei. The sequence goes on from NW_020869493.1 coordinate 39,993, forward strand.
GAACAAGAACAAGGACAAGAAAAAAAAAGAAAAAAAACAACAACAAAAAAACAACAAAACAAAACAAGAAAAAAAAAAAAAAAAAAAAAAACAGCTGATCGCAACCC
>NW_020869493.1:52599-55099 GCF_003789085.1 Penaeus vannamei
ACAAAAATATGATTATGATAACAATAACGGTGATAACAAGAATAGCATCAATGATGAATAAATGATAACAATACTGATTGCAATACTATTACTACTGACAATGCTAACTATATAATAAGAATAATAAAGGTAATAACAATAAGAGCAATAATAGTAGAAATAGAAATACTGATAATAGCAGTAGTAGTAATAATAATAACAATGAAGATGAAGATGATGATGATGATGATGATATTTGTAGTAATAATAATAATTATTATTTTCATTATCACCACTATTATCATTATAATAATAATAATAACCATCATAAAAAATCATAATGCTACTACTACTACTATTTCTACTATTACTGGCAATTATAATAATAATTACAATCTCAATGATACCAATAACAATATTACTAAAAATATCAATAATAACAAAAATAACAACCACAACAGTTGCATCACTACTATCATTACCACTATTAAAATTTTCATCATTATTATTATCATATTTATCATAATTACTATTATCATTATCAATATAATAATAATAACAATGAAAATAATAATGATAGGAATAATAATAATAGAAATGATGATGATAATAATAATAATAATAATAATAATAATAATAATAATAATAACAATAATAATAACGACATCAAATAATAATAACAATTATATTTACAATGATCATATTCATTAACAATGAACAGTAACGATAATGATAACGAAAATGGTAATGATATTGATAATGATAAAAAGCATGATAATAAGAAAAAAATAACGACAATTATTATTTTTACTATCATCGTTATCATTATCACTATCATTATATTATTACTATTATCATCATTACCAAAATATTAAGATAACAGTAGTAGTAGCAGTAGTTTCTTTACTATCATATGACGATGATCTTTATCTTAATTTCCATTTTTTGTTACTACTATTATTATCAATGTTATTACTATCATAATAATCATCATTATTACTTTCATAATTATTATAGCTATTATCATAATCCCCGTGATGGTGATGATGATGGTGATTGTTGTTGTTATTGCTTTTTATACCATTATCATTATCATCATTATCATAACTATTATCATATTCATTGTCATCATCCTCATTAACATCATCATTACTATCAGCATTATCAAAAATGGTATGATGCTTATTGTTATATCCATCATTATTCTCAACACTGCTATCACTATCATTACTATTACAACAGCAATAACAACAATTACAACACCGCTGTAGAATGATCGTCGGTATTCAGAGAATGAATGAAGCCGGTTCATTCAGTCATTCATTCACACATATTATCCTTGTTTACCTTTTTCTACTTTTACGTCAATTTTCGTCTTTTTGAAATACTTGCCGGATGTTGTTTTATGTCAAGAAAACCCGTGAGTTTGCAAGAAAATTACTGACAAATATGAACTGAATAATATTATGGAGAGAGCAAACAAACGAAGTGAAACGAAAATGAAAAATTCACGTTCAAAAAAGTTGAATGATAAAATTTAATAACAATAAAACATGGCTGTTTTTCTACTAAACTGATACTATTCATTGTTATATTCAGTGACATTTTTTTTGCTTATTTATAGAACTGCAACATACATGCAATAATAGCAATCCCTTGAAGCTTCCTTCTCCTCCTTCTTCTTCTACCACTACCACTACCACTACTACTACCACTACTACTACTACTACTACTACTACTACTACTACTACTACTACTACTACTACTACTACTACTACTACTTCTTCTTCTTCTTCCGAAACAAACAAAGAATTATAAGTAAGCAAACAATTGCAATGTTCCTTTGTCCTTAGCGATTTGTATATACATTTTATTTACGTGTTTTAAGCGTTTGGCTGAAATGTGATGTGTATTTTGAAGATGGCAATTTGGGGTGCCGGTCGTTTAAGGAACGCTATTGAATTTGATAATTTATCCTAATTGCTATTGCCTGAGGGTGTCTAGATAAGGTATGAATACTTTAGGATTCTCAACTAATTCACATTGTCGCTTATCTGACAAATCTCACTTTTATTTGACAGTAAATTTTCCTCCGATTCTGGTGCATTTCGAGGTAATTACACTGCAGCCTCTTAAAAGGCCATAAACACGGAATCTGATTTCCATGTTTGGAGGGAAAAAAAACAAATAAAGGAACACGCGACGGAAATGGCGATGCCCAAAACAAACAGACCCCGCAAACAAAGTGAAAGAAACAAAAAATAAAAAGACTAGACCAATCAAACAGTGCCTTTACACCACGGCCAAAATCAGCGTTTGCCGCCACTCACTGAAGTCCCTAAATCCCCCAGGGTGCCAGAGGGTGCCAGTCCAGTGCCATGCCTCCCTCTGGCCTCTGCCCCGGTCGAACCCCCTTAACCTCAGTGTACTTACTTGCGTTTAGCTGGGCTGGACAGTTCCATAATGACGCTGGTGGCAGTCATTGTGGAATTTTAGCTCGATTTTCTCAAGGTGGGAGGAC
>NW_020869493.1:65099-74097 GCF_003789085.1 Penaeus vannamei
GAGAGGGAGAAAGGAGTAGGGAAGCAGGAGAGGAAGAAAAAGGGAGAAGGGAAGGATTGAAGAGTGAAAGGGGAATTGGAAAGAATGAGAAAACTACAAAAATGAAGGTAGAAAGGAGAAAAAGGGGAGAGTAATGAAAAAGGGGTAGAAGGAAGGGGGAGTAAGAGGCAGAAGTAAAGGAAACGCTTCTTAATGAATATAGCAACATCACACTTACTCGAATCTAAACAGACATCACCATCCTTCCCTCCTCTCTCTCGCTCTCTCACTCACTACACTCCCCTCACTCATTCATTCACACTCCACTCTCTCTTTAAATGTATGTCTCCTCTCTCTCTCTCTCTCTCTCTCTCTCTCTCTCTCTCTCTCTCTCTCTCTCTTCTCTTCTCTCTCTCTCTCTCTTCTCTCTCTCTCTCTCTCTCTCCCTCTCCCTCTCCCTCCTCCCTCACACACACGCACACAAACGCGTCTACCGCCCCCCCCCCCCCCTCCCTCGTACTTGTCCGCCCGATACCCCTCCCGAGTCCATTACGTCACAGCGGGGTTTTATACATTTATACATAGACATTCATTCGACCTCTCCTTATGGGTCAACTGGCAACACTGTCTCGCCGTCTGGTAACGATTTCTTTTTTAGCATTATTACTGGCACTAAGATACGGGCGAGATATAGGTTTCATTCTTCCATTCTTCTATCAGTTCTTTTATATTTTAGAGCTGTCTTTCGAACGACGACTGAAATGTGACATCGTTATATATCTTTTCTTTCCTTTTTTTGTTTCTTTTCGTCAAATCTCGTAGAAACTGTTTTCGCTAAGGGGACCTTCTGCTGATTTTTCGGCGATTTTTCTCCTCTTGCTTGCGAAATTGATTAATTGCAGTTTGCAAGTAGTTTCTAGTCCCCCGCTTCTCCCCTGAAAATGTCAAGGCTCGACCGTTATTTTTTAGGTGGTAGTAGCAGCGATTTTTGATGTCGAGCCGAAATATTATTTTTTTGATGGTACCTTTGAAAATCGGCAATTGTGACGCAATGATTAGAGATAATAAAAATATGAGGTTATTTTCTGAAAGCTTATCAAATTTCACATAAGATGAGACCAACCTTCTTTTTTCGGAATAATTTCAAAAATCCGGCAAGCGTCCAAAAAACGGCAATGAAGAAATTTTCCATAGAAATAACTAAACATGATATGTTTTTCATATGGTATATTTTCTTATCTTTATGTTTTCATCATACATAGTTACTTTGATCTATGAGCAAAAAATTTCGAAAATGCAAACCTCCCCCCCCCACCCATGGGGGGTAGTTTTTTGCCAAATATTCAGGATCACCACCAAATTATATGGAATATTAATTAGGCTAAGACAAACCTCAGGTTAAAATTTTATTCAAATCTATTCATAACTTTTCGAGTTAGAAAAAAAAATTCCTGGATCCAAACCATAGTCCGCATCACCACCAAAACTGCAATAAGCTCTAAGTTAGGTTAAAACTCACTTTTGGTTAAAATCTCGTTAAAATGTGTTCATAACTTTTAGAAATATTAGAAAAACACAAACTAATAATCAAAAAAACAACAAATAAACAATCAATAAACAAAACAAAGAAACAAACGGTAGTAACAATATAAATAAACAAAAGGTCATGGGGTACACGAAAATTATCTATATGTGCTCATATACCTTATATACATAGTTTTCACACATCGCCATGTAATTGTTTTTCGACTTTCCACGGGGTCTGAGAGTGAAATTTGGCTACGTGACCCCGTAGAGTTATTCCGCAGATTTAAAAAAAGACGATTTTCACGGGTCCAGGACGGCCCCGTCGCGTGGGGAAAAGTATGTGTTTGGTACCCGTCCGACTGGAGAAAAGTTAATTCTTTCGACAAATATTATACGTTGTAAAACCTCATTAGAGCATCAATAATAGGTATATGATAGATAATTATATCAAAATACAAGTATTCTGTACATGATTTGTCATGTAAAATGTAAAATAATAAAAAAGGAATAAGATCGCATTTTTTTACGTCCTTCATATTTTTACGCATAGCACACGTATAATCGGTCCGATTTTAAAGTATTATGGCTCATTTTGTAGCTGAATAATAGTTCTATTACATACTGCCATGAGGATTTGCAATATTTTCACGTGGTTCTTGTAAAAGTGACATATGTTTCCAAAATCTCCTATTAGGGGTGTTAAAATAGTCACCTTCGGAAAATATTCACCAGAAAAAAGTAAGGTCAACTTCTCAAAAATGGCTTCTGCATATAATAGTAGAAAAGATAGTTCTATTCAAAATGAAATCAGAATGGCTGTATGATTTTCTTTGGATTTTGAGAAAATTTTAAAAAATGGTCAATGTAGGCCTATAGACCCCCATATCACTGCCACCACTCCGAACTATACGTAAGATTTTGAGAAACCGTTACGTGCTGGCAATGTCCGCAAGACTTCGGAATGCAGGTAGATGATAGAGGATTATGGTGTAGGAAGACTAATCTTATGCCTTGTTTTGTTGATATCAAGATAGCCTTGGAAAGATAGAGAAACGCAAAATGCCGATATCTCGGAACTCCACCATTAGGGGTGGGTCAAAGGATTCCGGGCACACCATATGTCCAAAATTAACATATTATGGCTCATTTTGTAGAAAAATAAAATATCTACAACGTGATCGAGAGCGTTTTCGCAGTTTTTGCCTGTACTTCTTGTAAAAGTGGTCAATGTAAGAAAATTTTTACCTTTTTTTTTTTCTTGAAGTACCCAACTTCAAAAATTCACAAAAAAAAATTGAAGTCGAAATCGAAAAAACGCTCTCGATCAAGTTGTAGATATAAGGTAGTTCTGTGCAAAAATCAAATAAAATTGAATGTCTTGCCGTTTCTGAAGTCTGAATCCTTTGACCCAGGTGCTGCGCATTTTCAAAATGGCGAATTTCGCATTTTTCGTTTTTTTTTACAATAATTCAAAAACTGTTCGGGCGATTTCGAAAAAAAATCGACACAGGCAATGGGAAGGGGCCCAAATAAAAGGGTGTGAGTTTCATCAAAATCGGCAAGATAAATCGAAAAATCGAAAAAAAAAGCAGACGGTCCCCTTAAGGAGGAATTTTTCTTTCTTTTTTTCTTAGGTTGAACTGTATAATCTTATCTCCGTTCATAGGTAAGATATACATATATAAATACACAACACACACACACACACACACACACACACACACACACACACACACACACACACACACATATATATATAATATATATATATATATATATATATTATATATATATGAATATAAATATATATAAACATATATTACATATATCTGTACACACACACACACATATATACATGCATACATATATATATATATATATATAATATATATATATATATATATATATATATATTTAATATATATATACATATATCATACATACATGCATTATAACATATGTATATCATATATACATAATACATAATCAATGTATTATGTATATATATAGATATATATAAAGAGACAATACACTTAAATATATACATGTAAAATATACATATACACACAAACACATACTGTACACGACAGACAATTATATATATATATATATATATATATATATATATATATATATATATATATATAATATATATATATATCATTCACGGTGGGCAGTCAGCATACACCTCGTCCACCGCGAAGACGCCCCCGCCCCCCCCCTCCTTCAGCCCCGCCACCTCCCCCGCCCCGAACAGCTGTGACTGAGAGAGCAACAGGTAGCTGCTGCCAGTGAACGCCAGCCATTATCTCCCGCTGGGGGATTCTGATAACTGTCTGCTCATCCTCATTACGGTCGACGTGACGGGGTATCAATCGCCATGTCGGAAGGCCCGGCGCCATGTTGCCCGCGGAGCACCGTGGCGACTCGCGTTGCCGCCCTCCTTCGGGGGGGGGGGGCTGGGTGGAGGGCCTCTCTTGCTCCTGCCTTCGCTCTCCCTCTTTGTTGCAACTGATAAATTCGGTGGCAATTTGTGAATGTAGTCGCTACGGTTACGACGACGGCTACTACTGTTGCTATTACTGCTATTATTGGTTTCCACTAGCACTAATAGTACATTTATTACTGCTATCACTGCTGCTGCAGCTATTGCTTCTACTAGTACTGCCAAAGGTGTTATTTCAAATACAGTTTCTGTTGCTACTTTCACCATTACTACGATTCCAATTACTGTAGTCTACGCACTACTGCCACTGTTCCTGCCGTTTTGCTTCTACTGCTACTTCTGATGCTGCCACTGCTGTTGCTACAATTACTGCTGCTGCTGCTGTTTTTGCTTCTTTTATTATTACTACTACTACTACTACTACTAATAATTTCCGCTGTCACTATTACCACTACTACTGTTGTAATTGCTACTGCTACTACTACTATAACTACCACCTCAACAACTGCCACTGTAGTTACTCCTAATTCCATACTACTAGTACCACCACCGCCACCAACAGTACCTCTGCTACACCATCACCACAACTCCCAAGTACCATAACCACACCATCATCATCACACCCACCGCTACCACAAGAACCCAATTTCAAATAATAAAAGCAATCACAACGAGGCATAAAAAAAAAGACGGCGAACCACCCCCACCCCCCTCTCCCCTCTCCCCCTAGGACGCCGGAGGAACCAGCGGGGAAACAGTCCTATTACAGACGTAATGTGAAATGATCAAACAGCCTGACAAGGAAAACAAACCGCCGGCCGATCAGCGGGTAATGGGGGCCATCATCAGCGCATTAGGCATAATGGGGCGCCCCTAACCCTTTTTTTTTCTCTCTCTGGTCTTCTCTTTTCTTCGTTTTTTTTTCTCTTTCTTTCAAATGTCCACGTTTCGATTTACTTTACCATCGTTCGATCCATTTTATTGATTCTCTATTTCTACTTCAGATTACTTCTCTGTCCGTTTTTTTTTTCTTTCTTTTTTTTGTTATCTTTTCTTCCTTCTTTCTCCCTTCATGATAATCCTTATATCATTATTATTCATCCTAATTCTTCTATCTTGTAAATCACCTAAAAGCCTTTTCTTTCTCTGTTTATACCCTCTCTACCTCCACCCTCTCTCTTCTCTTCCCACTTCTACCTTCTCTTGTTTTCTTTTCCAGCTTTTCTTATCCCGTTTATCAGCTCTTCCTCTTCCTTCAAAATACTTCCTCAGTTATCTTCATCACCCTTTTCTCTCGTCTTTCTCCTCCACCAAACTCCTCTTTTCAACCTCCTTTACCCTCATTCTCCCTCATTTATCAGATCTCTCTTCTTCCTCAAATCCTACTCTTTACCCACTACCTCTATCTCTTGTCTTTAACACCCCCTCCCATCCCCTCCCCGTATATCCCAAACTCACGACCAAAGAAAGAGAGAGAGAGAGATAGAGATAGAGAGAGAGAGAAGAGAGAGAGAGAGAGAGAGAGAGAGAGAGAAGAGAGAGAAAGAGAGAGAGGGAGGAGGAGGGAGGAGGAGGGAGGAGGAGAGAGAGGAGGGAGGGAGAGAAGAGAGAGAGAGAGAGAGAGAGAGAGAGAGAGAGAGAGAGAGAGAGAGAGAGAGAGAGAGAAGAAGAGAGAGAGAGAGAGAGAGAGAAAAGCAAAATAAGTAATAAAACACACCGCCTTACACACAAATCACCCCCTATTTTTTAACCTACCCTAAAATCACTTGGAACAACCATGTGTGTGTGTGTGTGTGTTTGTACGTGATAGAAAGGGAAATGAGGGAGGAATGTGTGCGTGATAGGAGTCTATGTATGTGTGCGTAGTGTGTTCTGAATGTATGTGTATATACATGCGTATGTACGTGTGTGTGTGTGTGTGTGTGTGTTGTGTGTGTGTGTGTGTGGTGTGTGTGTGTGTGTGTGTGTGTGTGTGTGTGTGTGTGTGTGTGTGTGTGTGTGTGTGTGTGTGTGTGTGTGTGTGCGCGCGCGGCGCGCGAGCGCGAACGTGTATGTGTGTGTACGCGTATGCGCGAAGGTAAAGATATGTATGTGTGCGTACGTGTGTGCGTGAGCGTGTGCGTGTCTGACTGCAATCATGGGCAAAATTACCTGCTGGAGACGAGCGTACAACGAGCTTCCACGCACACCTGTGGAGTCGGCCGGAGTCCACGCTGAGCCAGACTACCTGTAGAAGCCACAGAGGGAAAGGGAGACAGAGAAGAAGGAAGAGAGAAAGCACGGGAGAAAAGAGAGAATCAGGAAAATAGTGACTATTATAGTAAGAGAAGGGGGAGACGAAGGGGCCGAGAGATAAACACGGGAGTAAAGACCAACGAATGATAATCGAACAAAGGAAATAGGGAACGATGGAAAGACAAAAAGAAAAGGCAAATGAATGAAGACAGATGAGGAGGAGAGAGAAAGAACCTCAAAGTGAAAAACACAAATAGGTAAAATAAAGAAAAAGTAATGATAAAATACAAGAGAGAAGGAAGTAACAACATAAAAAAAAGAAATTAAGACATGAACCAGGGGGAATGAGGAGAACCAAGACTCAAAAATAAAACAGGAAAAATCAACCAAATAGGAAAGAAAAGGATTAATCAAAAAGAAGTAACAATAATGGCAGAACATCTGAAATAACAAATAGAATGAAGGAACAAAGAAACACACATTAAGGAAAATAACAAAAAACTGAGAAAAAACGACCAAAAGGGAAATAACGAGATAGAAAACAATAGAAAATGGATAAAAAGGAGAAGAAATAAGAAGAAATTAGTAACATACGAAAACATGGAGGACACGACAGAAGAGCACTTGAAAGAAAACGGAAAGTAAGACATTAGGAGGAAAAAAACATAGAAAACGGTAACTGGAACGTAAAACCGACACTCGAGTAGGAATGTCGAGCAAAAATGACACTTATGAACATGAAATACACTAAAACAAAGTAGATGCGATGTGAAAATACCGTAGATGAAACGAGCGAAAATCCCCCACATCACTGTAGTCACTTCTAACACCATAATTCCACCTCAAAATGTATAATTCCGCTTTGGACACCATACCCGCAGACCACAGCTCCGACTCAAACACCATAATTCACTTCAAACTCCATAACTCCATTCAACCAACGAAACTCCAATTTCAACGGTGTAATTTCACTTCAAACACCATAACCACTTCGGTCACTATAACTCCTTTTTGGTCACCATAACTCCACTCCGGTCACCATAACCCCACTCCAGTCATCATAACCCCACTCCGGTCACCATAACCCCACTCCGGTCACCATTACTCCACTCCGGTCACCATAACGCCACTTTCGCCACCATAACCCCACTCCGGTCACCATAACCCCCGCCCCAGTTACCATAACCCACTCCGGTCACCACAAACTCCACTCCGGTCACCAAAACTCCACTCCGGTCACCAAACCCCACTCCGGTCACCATTACTCCACTCCGGTCACCAACGCCACTTCGCCACCATACCCACTCCGGTCACCATAACCCCGCCCCAGTTACCATAACCCCACTTCGGTCACCACAACTCCACTCCGGTCACCAGAACCCCACTCCGGTCACCATAACCCCACTCCGGTCACCATAACTACAACTCAAACTTCATGACTGCACTCCAGACACCATCAGAACATCCCTCCTCGCCCTCCTGCCACCGAACCCCTCATCAACCCCGATCACGGGGCGCCACAAACCACAGAAACCCCTTTCGAAAACCCTACAAACAATAAGAGTGAGAAAACAAGCGAGAAAGTGGTAGGTGCGCTCGGGAGAAGGGGTGGAGGGAGAGGGAGGGGAGAGGAGGGGGTGGGGTGGAGGGAAAGGGAGGGGGGGTATTAGGAGGTGGGGGACGAAAACGGGGTGGTTGGGTGAGGGAGAGGGAAGGGGGGGTGGGGGGGGGAGAGGGAAGGACGTGGGGTAGGGATGGGGAGAGGAGGGACGAAAGGGAGGGAGGGAAAGGGTGGTTTGGGGGGGGGGAGAAGGAAGGGGTGGGGGTGGAGGGAGGCAAGGAGTGGAGTGGGACAAACGGAGGGGAGGGAAAGGGTGGTGTTTGGGGAGGGGAGGAAAGTAGAGCACAAGACAAGTGAAGGAAGTGGGTACAGAATGGGTAAGAGAGGTGGCACAAGAGGATGAGAAAGGGGGGGGGGAGGGGGAGGAAAGAAAACAGAAAATGATGATTGATGAATAAAGGGGGGCAAAAAATGATTTATCTAACACACTTTCAACAGGATGGAGGGGGGGGGGGAGATGGGGAATACAGGAAATAAGTTTGTCATAAGAGTATGAACAGTTTTTAAAAAAATGAATAAAATGAAAATTAAAAAAATAATAATAACAATTATGATGAAAATTATCATTATTATACAAAAAAAAAAATTATATTACCTATCAATAATAATGATGAAAATAAATAACAATGATAATAATAAATAAAAGTAATAATAATAATGACAACAATAACAATAATGATATTAACAATACTACTACTATACTGCAGTAACAGTAGTAGCAGTGGTTAATAGTATAGTAAGTAGTAGTAGTATCAATGATAAAGATGAATGAAAATTATAATAATTGCCCACGTAAAACAGCACAAAAAGATAGTTTTAATTTTGGTAATACACAAGTACATAAATAAATAAAAACGACTAATAATTAAATAAAAGTACCAACCTTCAGGAGTTTACAAATTAAGACCTCAGGTACAAACACAAATAAACAACATAAACACACAATTTACACCTGATGTTTACCTCTGACATTACGTAATTTTCTCGACTCTCCCCTGTTTTTTGTTTTTTTTTTTTTCTTTTTTTTTTTACGTGTTTCTCAATTTATTGATACATTATTAAGCGATCCCTTCAATCTTAAATATTGAGGGGTTAATCGTGGTACATCTGACAGTTATTTTCTTCTCTCTTCCTCTCTCTCTCCCTCCTCTGCTCTCTCTCTCATCTCGTCTCTCTCCTCTCTTTCTCTC
>NW_020869493.1:74197-89197 GCF_003789085.1 Penaeus vannamei
ATGTATGTATCTGTATGTACGAACGCATACATCGTATGACATTTCTGTACGCACACCGTTGTTACAATCTTGTTTACAAATTGAAAAATTACCAATAAAGGGAGACAATAACAAATAAAATATCTACGTGTATTGTATTTGTATCGTATGTTTACGAACGCATACATCTGTGCGCACGTGTACACATCTGTTTACAAGATTGAAAAATACCAAGAAAAGGGAACAGAACAAATATACATAACTACGTGTATTGTATTTGGATCTGATTGTACGAACGCATACATCTGTACGCACACGGTGGACACATTGTTAAAATTGAAAATACCCGAGAAAAGGGGAGACCAAGAACAAAAAAAATACAATCTACGTGTTCATGTTAATGATAATCTGTAATCTGTACGACGCATACATCTTGTGCGACGGGACACATCTGTTTACAGAATTGAAAATACCAGAAAGGAAACAAGACAAATAAATTATATCTCTACGTTGTATGTTGTATGATCTGTATGTTACGAACGCAACATGTATCTGTGCGGCACGTGTTGCACATCTGTTTACAAATTGAAAATACCAAGAAAAGGGAGACAAGAACCCCGAAGCGAGCCGTATGAGCCGAGAGGGAAGGAGAGGGAAGTTCAAAGCGAGAGAAACGCTTTTACTTATACTCTGGATGAGGCGAGGGCAAGCATGGTATCCAGGGGGGAGGAGGAGGAGGAGGGAGAAAAAGGGAGGAGGAGGAGGAGAGAGGGGAAGGGGAAAGGTGGGGTGGTGGGGTATGGGGAAGAGGAGTGAAAGTGTGAGGGGAGGAGGGGATGGGAGAAGAGAGTGGGAGAGGAGGAAGGTGGAGTTGGCGAGAGGGAGGAAAAGAGTGGGGGGGAGGTTGGGGATGACGGTGGGCGAGGTGGAGAGAGAGATGGATGAGGGAAGCGGAAGGGGGTCGGAAAAAAGAAGCCGGTGGCGAGAGGAGAGGACGAGGAAAAGTAGGGATGGGAGGGAGTACAGAAGGGCGGGGGGGACGGGGGGGAGGAAGAGGAAAAGGGACGACAGGGGAGGAAGAAGGAAAAGGATGGCAGAGAGGAGGGAGAGGGTGGAGAGGAGAGGACGAGGAGGAAGTGGTGGAAGGGGGGGAGGAGGGAGAAGTAATGAGGAAGAGAGAAGAAGGTAAGAGGAGGAGAAAGGGTCGGAGAAAGGAGGGGGTATATAGGAGGGAAGAGGGGGAGTTGAGAAAGCGGGGGTGAGAAAAAGGTGGAGGAGGAAGGAAGGGTGGGGGGAGGAGGGAGGAGGGAGAAAGAAAGAGGGGTCAAAAAGGGGAGGGAGGGGAGAGGAAGAGGTGGGAGGGAGGGAGGAGAGGACGGGTTGGAGGGAGAGTGGGAGAAGGGTGATATAGAGTGTGGGACAAGAGAGTGGAATGGAAGGGCAAAGAACGAGGGGAGAGAAAGAGAAGGGAAAAGAAAGGAAAAGCGGGAGAGAAGGAAAGGAGGGTGGAGGAAAAAAGAAGAGGGGAGTGAGAGGGAGAAGGAGGTCGTGTTTGAAGTAGGTTTGCGGAACGTTGAGGATAGAGAAGGAGGAGGAAAGAAAGAGGAGGAAAGGAGGGAGGGAGAAGGAATGGTGGAGAAAATCAAGGAGAAACGGAGGGAAGGAAAAGAAAGGGAGAGGAGAAGGAGGAGAGAGGGTATAGATAGAGAGAGAGAGGGGGAGAGGGAGATCTGTAGAGGAGAAGGGAGATGAAAGCGAGTGGAATAGAAGACGAGAGAGGACGAGGAGAGAGAGAGGAAGGAGCGAGAAGAAGAGAGATGAGAGTAGAGAAGATGGAGAGAGAGAGAGAGAGAGAGAGAGAAAGAGATAGAAATAGATAGAAGTAAAGATAGAAGAGAGAGAGAGAGAGAGAGGAAGAGAGAGAGAGAGAGAGAGAGAGACCAGATCGGAAAGAGAGAGACGATTGAGAGAGAGAAGAATAGAGATAGATTAGAAGATTAAAGATAGAGGGAGAGAGAGAGAGAAAGAATAGAGAGAGAAAGAAAAGAGAAAGACACACACACAACACACCACACACACAGAAAAGAAGAGGAGAGAAGAGAGTTAGAAAGAGAGAAAGAATAGGAGAAGAAAAGAGAGAGAAGAGAAGAAAAGAAAAGAAAAGAAAAGAAATAGAGGAAAGAAAGAGAAGAGAAAGAAATAGAGGAAGATCTGACCTGTATGAAAGGGCGATATCTTTCTTACTTTGATAAAAGAAAGGTGAAGACGTCAAGAAACTTCCTTGGTCTTACTGCTTTTAAAGATGACAGTCTTAAGAGTTGAGGGAGGGGAGCGTTCTTCTGATGGGGGGGAGGAGGGGGATGGAAAGGAGGGAGGGAAGGGTAGGGAAGGGGAGGAGGAATGGGAGGGGCCTGTAGGGGAGGGGAGGAGGGGAAGGGAGGGAAAGGAGAGGAAGGGGAGGAGAGGAAGGGGGTCTGTTGGGAAGGGGAGGGTGAGAGGAGAGAGAAGAGAAATGAAGAAGAGGAGAAAGGCAGAGAGGAGAAAGGGATCCTCCTTCCTCCTCATCATCCTTAATCATCAATCTTCCTCCTCCCACTCTCCTCCTCGTCATCAATTCAGCATTCATCATTAAGTTTTACGACGACAATTTATAATTTCATCATCATATTTCACATTCTATCATCATCTCTTTAGCACAGAAGATGTAATGAAACCAATACCGTGTATTATCATTAATTATTATCCATTATTATTATCCGTGTATTATTATTATTATCCGTGAATTATTATCATTATCCGTGTATTATTATTATTATCCGTGTAATTATTTTATTATCCGATGTTATTATTATCATTACCGTTGCCTATTATCCATTAATTTAATAGCAGTAGTGATAGATGAACGAATAAATGATTAAGAGTAATCAATAAACATTAGACGAATAGACAAAGAACAGATATTAAATAAATAAATAAAAAGAAATTAATCGATCAATAAAAAAGACGGGAATAATATAATTGCAAATCGTAAGAAAAGTAAATAACTTGTTTCGATTTAATTAAACAGATCTGATATATATTTAATTAAAATTCGTCCACTGCATCTAATCCTCATTATTTGAAATGATTAATACTCATTAATACCTCAATTTTCTTCTGTATCAGTAGATTAGATTTTCCTAATGATTGAGGGTAAGGTAGTGAGTAGATGTAAAGTGATGGGGAGTAGATGGATGAGTAGATGTAAGGTGATGGGGAATAGATGGAGTAGATGTAAGGTGGGATGGGGAGTTGTAGTTAAGTATAAGTGGTTGAGGAATTTAAGGCTGGTGGGTAGAGGAGTAGATGGTGCGGGCTTGGAGTAGATGGTGGATGAGGAGTAGATGGTGGATGAGGATTGCTGTAAAGTGATGAGGAGTAGGTAGGGAATGAGGAGAGTAGGTGTAGGTGGTGATGAGGAGTTAGGTGTGGGGGATGATAGGTGTAGGTGTGATGAGAGTTAGGATTGTGTGGTAGTTGAGGATTGCTGTAAGTGGATTGAAGATCCACCCGGTGTGGTGGATGGGGATTGGAATGTTAAGTGGATGAGAGTTGGTTGTAAGTGGTGTGGGTTAGTGGTTGGTGTGAGGAGAGGTTGTAGGGTGGATGAGCAGTAGGTGTAAGTGGGGAGGAGTAGAGATGGAGGAGGAGTAGGGTTTAGGTGATGAAGAGTAGGATGAAGAGTAGGTGTAGGGGGTGAGGATTGGAATGCGTGGAATGAGGGATTGGCTGCTAAGTGGAGTGAGGAGTTGGTTTTTTGTAGGGGGATGAGCTAAAGGTTGTAGGGGGTATGACAAGGTAGATGGTGGATGAGAAAGAAGTTAAATAGTGGATGACAAGTAGATGGTGGATGAGGAGTAGATGGTGTGATGAGAATTGGTGGAAGTGGGTGAGGAGTACGGTGAAGTGGGGTGAGGATTACGATGGTAGTGAGGGTAGATATATAAGGGGTAGAAGTAGGTTAGGTGGATGAGGACTAGATGTTAACTGTATGAGGTATAGCTGTAAGGTGGATGAGGAGTAGATAATGGATGATGACGAGTAGATGGAAGTGGGAAGAGAAGTTATATCAACCTTTTAACTGCCACCTAGATTGAACGACCACCAGCTAATTATCACCATTATCATTATAATTCTCTTTATATTCTGTTGCTCCAATTACATCAAATAATTCTTTTTGCGAAATATTGAAACAAAATCGGAGATTGCTAAACAGTGCTCAGTATTGCGGATTATGAGTAGAAAAGAACTTAAATTGTCTTAGAAATACTAATTTTACTTGCGTGGTTGGTGTCTCGGGTTTAACAGTAGAATTTGTAATAGAAAACTGAAAATTTTTTGGTTTAGATTATAGTGTAAAGTTGAAAAGATAGATAGAATGTAGTTTGCGGCAGTTAGGTCGTTAAAAGGTATACGTACCATAATGAACGGTGATATATATATATATATATATATATATATATATATATATATATATATATATATAATATAATATATATATGTGTGTGTGTGTGTGTGTGTGTGTGTGTGTGTGTGTGTGTGTGTGTGTGTATGTATGTATATACACACACACATACATTTACCCTCCACACACACACTCACACAAACGCACACACACAAAAATCTTATGAATAGACATATAGGAAAATAAATGAATGAATAAATGAATAAATCAATATGGAAATCCCGACCAACATAAAAAAATTTAGACCAAAAGGAAAATATCGAATTGCCATAAATAACTAACAATTTCAAATAGATTTTTTTCTCTGCCTCCTAAAGTAAAAAAAAAGAAGAGAGAGAAGAGAGAGAGAGAGAGAGGAGAGAGAGAGAGAGAGAGAGAGAGAGAGAGAGAGAGAGAGAGAGAGAGAGAGAGAGAGAGAGAGAGAGAAGAGAGAGAGAGAGAGAGAGAGAGAGAAGAGAGAGAGAGAGAGAGAGAGAGAGAGAGAGAGAGAGAGAGAGAGAGAGAGAGGAGAGAGAGAGAGAGAGAGGAGAGAGAGAGACAGACAGACAGAGAGATAGAGATGATAGATAGAGAGAGAGAGAGAGAGAGAGAGAGAGAGAGAGAGAGAGAGAGAGAGAGAGAGAGAGAGAGAGAGAGAGAGAGAGAGAGAGAGAGAGAGAGAGAGAGAGAGAGAGAGAGAGAGAGAGAGAGAGAGAGAGAGAGAGAGAGAGAGAGAGAGAGAGAGAGAGAGACAGACAGACAGAGAGACAGAGAGAGGAGAGAGAAGAGAGAAATAGAGATAGAGATAGAGAAAAGAGAAAGAGGAGAGAGGTAATGATCCAGAGAGAGAGAGAGAGAGAGAGAGAGATAAATAAAGAGACAGACAAACAGACAGATATATCTTACATTCCAACTATCGCAGAAAAGACACACAAAACCCCGACGTGGCAACTCCTCAAGTGCTTGGCGACATAACACATATGCTTTTGTGCTTTTCCTGTATCCTCGTGTTATGACTGCCGATAGTTGGACACTTCTCCAGCCCGGAGCATTAACGCTGAATACATAATAAGCTTGGGAAGTTTCCTTGTAAGATAAGTAAGTGGCTTTTGATTACGTTTTATGGTGGAAATCCTTCTCTATATATGTGGAACACTATGATACATTTATGTATATGCATATGCAAATATATATAATATCTATCTATGTGTTTGTGTGTGTGTGTGTGTGTGGGTGTGTGCGTTGTGTGTGTGTGTGTATGTGTGTGTGTGTGTGTGTGTGTGTGTGTATCTATCTATCTATCTATCTATCTATATCTATATCTATATCTATCTATCTATCTATCTAATCTATCTATATTTATATCTATCTATATCTATCTATCTATATCTATCTATCTATCTATCTATCTATCTATCTATCTATCTATATGTATGTACGTATATATGTATATATACTACATATCATATATATACACATAGCCACACACATACATATCTGCAAGGAACATATATCCCAAGTTCTTCAACAATTGTTATGGGGTAAATGTGTACGTAAGCTCTGTTCTGCTGGCTAAAGTTCTGATACATGTATTCGATTAGAACTTTCACAATCTTAGAACTTTCACAACCCGGGCGCCCAAACTCCAGCTGTGAGAGTCGCCAAGAGAGAGGGCGTGTAAGGATGAACATCGGGGGCTCTTGAGTGCGTTGATGTCTGTCTGTTCGCATCGTCTGTCTGTCTGAAATGGTGTGTTCATCTATATACACACGGGCGTGCAAGTAAGTTCACACATACGCGGGTAGACACGTATACACACACAGCACAATACACACACACACCACACACGGTACACACACACAGCGCATTACACACACACACACACAAAACACATGGCACTAGCACACAACCACTTACACATTTACACACATTGCCTGATAACATTGATATTTCTAATGATAACAAGGATTGCAATAATGATAATTTATTATAATAAGTATAAATGTCATCTTAAAAGTTATTATCATCTTGACATCATTTATCTTTCTTTTTAATATCTTGTTTTATCTTTTTATTTTAATATCTATTTATTTTTAATTTTGGTACACCTAGTATTATGTTTAGAGTAATGTCAATAATGCAGTATCAATGATAGTAGTAATATTATGTTACTATCAATAATGATAACAGCAAGAGTAATAGTGATGATGATGATGATGGAAATAATGATAACTAAAATAGTGATGATAATGATATCAACACACATACACACACATTTACATATATATGTAAATGTGTGTGTGTGTGTGTGTGTGGATAAAATACATATATATATATATATATATATATATATATATATATATATATATATATATATATAATATATATATATATATATATATAATATATTATATAATAATAATAATAATATAATAATAATAATAATAATAATAATAATAATAATAATAATAATAATAATAATAATAATAATAATAATTAATAATATATGAATTACAATAGTAAATGATAATAGTAATGATAATAAAGATGAAATTAATAACAATAATAGTAATAATCTTGATAATTATAACTGTAATTGCCATTGTGTTTGCCAGTGATGATAAAATTGGATTCAAAGTGAGAATCGTTGCTATTGACAGTTTATATATCAACAAGGTAATTATTTTCTAATGAATTTGTAATAATTATGTTAGAGAGTTTACTTATTTCTCTTCAACTAATATATGACTATGTTTACCTATACAAAAATTTTGTTTGGATTTTATTCTTGCTAGTTCCATGTGATTTTTTTTTATTATCAGTTATTATTTATTATTATATTATTATTCATATCATCATCATCATCATCATCATCATCATCATCATCATCATCATCATCATCATCATCATTCATCATCATCATCCATCATCACCATCACACATCATCATCATCATCATCATCATCATCACCATCATCATCATCATCATCATCATTATATTTATTATTATTATTATTATTGTTGTTATTACTATTATTATTATCATTATTATTATTAATATCATTATAATTATAATAATAATTATTACTATCATTGTTATTATTATTATTATTATTATTATTATCATTATTATCATCATTTTTTAAATTCTTTTTTTAGCCATGTCCATCTTGTGATACGCACTTACCATCATCCCAATTACATCAGGTATAAAAAAAAAACCAGAAAGTTACCTTAGATATTCTTTTTTTTTTTTTTTTTTTTTTTTTTTGGACGAGAAAAGACAGATTGAAATCGTCTTCCGACTTCTGGTAAAATTTACCATGGTAACTCCGAAGACCTTGTTAGCGAATACCATACCATAGCTGTCTGTTTACCATGGCAACTGATTTCACCATCGCAAGGGCGCTAGCGAATCTGTCTCCTTGCTATCATTGCTATTGTTGTTAGTCCTGTTATTATCATTATTGGTGTTAACGTTATATCATTATTGGTTTTATTGTTATCAGTAACGTGATTGTTATTAATATTATTTTTACCATCACTATTGTTAGCATTATTATATTTACTTTTTTTTACCATTATCAAAGTTACTACAATCATTATTGTTAGCATTATTATAATTACTATTTTTACCATTATGAAAATTACTACCATCATTATTGTTATCTTTACACTGACTATTACTACGATTAAACTTATTCCTTTAATCCTAATCATCATTGTAATTATTCTCACTAATACTATTAATATTAGTAGTATGATTATCATCACTATTATCCACTACCGTTGCTCTCTTTTCTAGAATTGTAGAAATAGTAACATTAATAATAAAAATGATCATAGCTGTGATAATGATGTTAATTATGATAACAAGGATAGCATTAGCGACAACAATACCATTAAATCTTATGGTGACAATAAGAACAATAGTTCTAATAACTATCTCTGTTATTAGAAATTTCACAGTAGCAGTATTAAATTGTCATCACCATTGCAATCATATTAATCAATCAAAATCATCAATCACCATCATCCTCATCCTCATCACCATCACCATCATCACCATCACCATCATCGTCATCATCATTAACATTCCTTGTTTATAACCCTACCACCATAATCAACACAATTAGCCTCAAAACACGAGCCTCAAAATCAATAATAGTATTACCCATACAAAGTCTTATATCACATGAGATCTCTTTAATACCTTATTCACCTACTGCGCGAGTATCTGGTATAGTTACATGAGTAAGGGGTTTCACAATTACTCACGGTTTTACTAAGTATCTTTTATTAATGCATGGGCTATTTACACAGTGCATATTTTCCCCGTGTTCACAGAGAGAGCGGCGGGGTGGGAGAGAGGGAGAGAGAGAGAGAGAGATAGGGTGGTGGGTGGGAGAGAGGGAGAGAGAGATAGAGGTGGGGGGGGGAGGGAGGGGAGGGAGGGAGAGAGAGAGGGAGAGGGAAGAGAGAGAGAGGAGAGAGAGGGGGGGTGGGTGGGAGGGAGGGAGGGAGGGAGAGGGAGAGGGGGTGGGAGAGAGGGAGAGAGAGAGAGAGAGAGAGAGAGAGAGAGAGAGAGAGAGAGAGAGAGAGAGAGAGAGAGAGAGAGAGAGAGAGAGAGAGAGAGAGAGAGAGAAGAGATAGACAGATAGATAGAGAGAGAGAGAAAAAAAAGAGAGAGAAAGCGAGAGAGAAAGAGAAAGAGAAAGAGTTAGATAGATAGAGAGAGAGAGGAGAAAGAGACAAAGAAAGAACAGAAAGAAAGAAAGAAAGAATAGACAGACAGACAGAGAAAAAAAAACACAAAAACCAGCGAAGAGCGAAAGAGCAGCTCCCCAACATGAAGGCAAAAGACATTCTCATTAAAACTTTCATGCTTTACAGCTGGTTAGCGTCTCAAAAACGTCAGAGAGGATGAAACGCCAGACTTCAGCTTTTACTCTCCTGTATCTTTATTTTTTTTTATTTACTCCTGAAGTCTCGTTACTGCCTGTCCAAACCCTGAAGAAAGAGAAGAAGAAGAAAAGAAGAAAAGGGGAAATTTGTGGCTTATTTTTCCTCCCCGTATTTTTTTTTTCTGTAGATTTTTTTTCCTGTTTTTTTTTTTTTTTTTTTTTTTTTGGTTATGTATGTATGTTATATCCTGTGCTACTTTCTCTCTCTGCTAATGTTCTTTTAATTGCTATGATTTCTATTTACTGTTCGCGAATTACCAATAGGAAAAGAGAAACGAAGGAATTTTACGTAATTTTCCATATCATTATTTTTTTTTCTCTCCCTCTGCTAATTTTTACTCTCGACTGCTCTATGCCTATTTACTCTGTGCGAATTTAATCTTATTCTATCTTTTACTCTTAACCATTCTATCCCTATTTACTCTTCGCGAATATTCTAATCTTTACTCTCAACCATTCTATCCTATTTCTCTTCGCGAATTAAAATCTTTACCTCTCTATTTTTATTTCTCTTTGCGAAAATTCCAATCTTTACTCTCAACCACTCTACCCTAAAATTCCAATCTTTACTCTCATCTATCCCTATTCAACTTTCGCGAATTCAACCCCTATTCCCTCGTTGTCCTACACCCTTTAATACCAAATAATTACCAAACATACCTGTACCCCTTTCGAACCAGAGCAATGTTGATGATTCCACTTGCCATTGCACTGTTGCACGAGAGATACGTACTGTGTTATAGGGGAGGGGGGGGGGGTTAGGTACGTGCCTTCGAATAGCTTGGCTGGGAGGATCCAAGTGTCAATCTTTAGAGAGGGAGAGAGGGTGGATGGAGGGGGAGAGGGAGGGAGGGGAAGGGAGGGAAGGGAGGGTGGAGGGGGAAGGAGGGAGGGAGAGGGGGTGATGGGAGGGGGAGAGGGGTGGATGGGAGGGAGGGGAGGGGAGGGAGGGAGGGAGGGAGGAAAGGGGGTGGATGGAGGGAGGGGGTGGGAGGGAAGGGAGGGAGGGAGGGAGTGAAGGGAGAGGGAAGGAGGATGGATGGAGAGAGAGGGATATATATACATGTATATATATTTTATTTATGTATATCTATTTGTTTGTGGTATATGTACCGCATCCATCTATCTTTCTATAATATCAAAGAGTCTATCTTCGGAGGCTCGACTTTAACAGCAAAAGTAAGATCAGAATAGCTACATCACCTTCATTTTCAGGCTTTTTGAAGTGCATTAACTTTGTCATCAGTGTTTGCAAAAATGACGAATTTACAAAGCGATTAGGGAGAGAAGAGAGAGAGAGAGAGGGAGAGGGAGAGAGAGAGGGAGAGAGGGAGAGGGAGGGGGGAGAGAGAGAAGGAGGGGAGAGGGGGGAGGGACGAGAGAGGAAGAGAGGGGAGGGGAGAGGGGGAGGAGGGGAAGGGAGAGAAGGGGAGAGGGAGAGAGAGAGGGAGAGAGAGAGGGAGAAGGGAGAGGGAGAGAGGGAGAGGGGAGAGAGGGAGAAGGAGAGAGAGAGAGAGAGAGAGAGAGAGAGAGAGAGAGAGAGAGAGGAGAGAGAGAGAGAGAGAAGAGAGAGAGAGAGAGAGAGAGAGAGAGAGAGAGAGAGAAGAGAGAAAGAGAGAGAAAGAGAGAGAGAGAGAGAGGAGGAGGGAGAGAGAGAGAGAGAGAGAGAGAGAGAGAGGAGAGAGAGAGAGAGAGAGAGAGAGAGAGAGAGAGAGAGAGAGAGAGAGAGAGAGAGCAGAGGAGAGAGAAAAAGGGAAGGGGAGAAAAGAGAGAGAGAGAGGGAGGGAGGGAGGGAAGAGAGAGAGAGAGAGAGAGAGAGAGAGAGGAGAGAGAGAGAGAGAGAGAGAGAGAGAGAGAGAGAGAGAGAGAGAGAGAGAGAGAGAGAGAGAGAGAAAGAGAGAGAAAGAGAAGAGAGAGAGAGAGAGAGAGAGAGAGAGAGAGAGAGAGAGAGAGAGAGAGAGAGAAGAGAGAGAGAGAGAGAGAGAGAGAGAGAGAGAGAGAGAAAGAGAAGAGAGAAGAGTGAAGAGAAGAGGAGAGAGAGCGTGAGAGAGGCCAGAGGAGGAAGAGAAGAGAGAGAGCACGCAGAGAGAGAGAAGAGAGAGAGAGAGAGAGAGAGAGAGAGAGAGAGAGAGAGAGAGAGAGAGAGAGAGAGAGAGAGAGAGAGAGAGCGAGGAGAGAGAGAGAGAGAGGTGGCCTCAGATAGACGAGAGAGAGAATGAGAAGAAGAGAAGAGGAGAAGAGGAAAGAGAGAGAGAGAGAGAGAGAGAGAGCTCTTAGTGACTCATAGAGGAGACACTGCGAGAATCATTGATCTAGAAACATTTAGATAGGGGGGGGGGGGGGCAACGGAGGGTTAGAGACAGAGATAGAGATAGATAGATAGATATTAGATAATAGAGAGAGAGGGACAGAGATAGATAGATAGATTAGATAGAGACAGAGAGATGAGAGATAAATAGATGGAGAGATAGAGAGGAGAGATGGAGATTGATAGATAGATAGAGACAGACAGAGATGGATAGATACAGAGACAGAGATGGATAGATAAATAGAGATAAAACGATAGCCCCGAAGAGGAAAAACTGATGAGTCATTTTCAAAAACCGTTAAAAACCGTTAAAAATGCTTCTATAATCAACAGCCACAGAATAATACTCATTCCATTCTCGCATCGACTAAAATCTTCTCAAACAAAATTATCCACATTTCATATTGCCGATGGACTCTCTTGATTAGCTCTACATATCAATGGAGAAGCACCTTTGATCAGACTCTTATCAAACGAATATAAAATGAGGAAAGACGAGTCATTTTCTCTCTTCAGTGGCGGTTCTATGTGCGGGGTGGGGGTGGGGGGATAATGGGGGGGTACCAGATACCTTACCCCTCCCCCCTCTACCGTAGTTTTTTTTTTGTTTTTGTTTTTAAGACTTTTAACTGTTAAACGCTGATAAAAACGATCAGATATGAAAACAATAATTTGTAAGTAATATTGTGGGGTTTGACTTCTATGTATCAACACTTTCTGACGTAAATAATTTTATATTTTATTCTTTTATCAAGTTCTCTAACCCCTCTTTGCCCCCCCCCTCCCTGTCTAAATGTTTCTAGATCGATGTTTCTCATAGTGTCTCCTCTCTGAGGTACTAATGTTATTCTCTCTCTCTCTTTCCCTCCTCTCTCTCTTTCTCTCTCCTCTCTCTCTCTCTCTCTCTCTGTTTTCTCCCTCCCTCTCGTCTCTCTCTCTCTCTCTCTCTCTCTCTTCCTCCCTCCCACCCACCTCTCTCTCTTTCTCTCTCTCCTCTCTCTCTCTCTTCTCTCTCTCTCTCTCTCTCTCTCTCTCTCTCTCTCTCTCTCTCTCCTCTCTCTGTTTCCTCCCTCCCTCTCAGTCTCTCTCTCTCTCCTCTCCCTCTCTCTTTTTCCTCCCTCCCTCTCAGTCTCTCCTTCTTTTCCTCCCTCCCTCCCTCTCAGTCTCACTCTCTCTCTCTCTCTCTTGCTCCCTTCCCCCCCCCCTCTCGCTCTCTCTCTTCTCTCTCCATCTATCTATTCACCTATCTATCCACCTACCAATCTATCTGCACATACCCATATACATGAATACAGTACAAATAGAAATACATGAAGACACGGCAGATTATTCATGACAAAACCCTCTTTCCTTTTTTTTTTTTTTTTTTTTTTTTTTTTTTACACACCATTTCTTCGGAAAATTGCTCCCGGTTCTTAATTTTTGCCTTCCTCCTTTTTGTCACACTCTTTATTGAATATTCTTTAATCCCAAGGCAATCGCGCGGCGGAATTGCTTAGAAAATGCAATGCAATTTGCATATAATGATATCAACATATGCATATGCACGTCCTCGAAGCTTTCCAAATAATAAAAAAGTAAGACTTGCATAATTCTCTTCATAAATAAATAATCATATAAAAATAACGATCTTGAATTTTTTCTTGGGTCTCTCTCTCTCTCTCTTTCTTTCTTTCTCTCTTTCTCTCTCTCTCTCTCTCTCTCTTTCTCTCTCTCTCTCTCTTCTCTCTCTCTCTCTCTCTCTCTCTCTCTCTCTCTCTCTCTCTCTCTTCTCTTTCTCTCTCTCTCTCTTTTCTTTTTTTCCTCTGTGTTTGTCTCTGCTTCTCTATATCTCTCTTTTATCTTTCATTCTCTCACTCATTCCCTACGTCCCCCTCCTCTCTCTTTCTCTCTCTCTTTCATTCTCTCTCTCTCTCTCTCTCTCTCTCTCTCTCTCTCTCTCTCTCTCTCTCTCTCTCTCTCTCTCTCTCTCTTCTCTCTCTCTCTCTCTCTTTCTTTCTCTCTCTCTCTCACTCACACACATATATGTATGTATATGGACACACACACACACACACACACACACACACACACACACACACACACACACACACACAACACACACACACACACACACACACACACAAACACACAATACACCCACACACACACACATATATACATACATATACACATACATTTACGCATATATATATATATATATATATATATATATATATATATATATATATATATATATATATACATAAACACATAAATATATTGTTATATACTTTAACTGAATTTGTGCTGTTAAATATCATATCCCAGCTTAATGAAAATAATAATGATAATAATAATTTTGATGATTATTATTCAGAAAATCGGCAGTTTGAGGAAAAGGAAATATGAAATAAACATGATAATAATGATAATAATGATAGTAATAATGATAATGGTAACAACAATAATAAAAGTAATGATGATGATAATAATGATAGCAATAATAATAATGATAATATCAATAATAATAATAATGATAATATCAATAATAATAATAATGATAATAGTAATAATGATAACGATAATGATGATAATAATAATGATATTGATAATAGTAATAATAGCAATAACAATAACAACAACAACAGTAATAATAATAATAATAATTATGATGATGATGATAATAATGATGGTAAGAAAAAGAACAAAAAAAAAAGAAATTATTATAGTAAAAGGAAGAAGAAGAACAACAATAATAACAACTAGTAGAAAAAGGACAAGAATTAGAATACGAATAAAAATGAAAAAGAAAATAACGATAAAGGACAAGAAGAAAAAAAAAAAAGAAGAAAACAATCCAGGTACTTTATTTTTTAAAATGAAAATGTCTATTTGATGAAAATAATGAAAAAATAAAAATAAAAATAAAATTGATGATAATAAGAATAGAAATAGAAATAATGAAAAATAAAGATGATGACAATACAAATAAAGATAAAGAATAACACAATAAAGAATAAAAATAATGACAAGATGATCTCTTTGATGAAAATAATAATAATAAAAAAAAAAAAATGACGAGGAAACTATTAACAAGAAAGAAAGAAAAATGTCTCTTTGATGATATCAAACCCGGATCAAGACATAAAAGTTTACAGAAATAAAGTCGTTACTAGAATGAAACCTGTCATGTCTTTTTCCTAATTACTTTTAACTTACGTACATTGTGAATTTCAAATTATATGTGGGATTTATTACCGAAATATCTATAAGTAATAGATTATC
>NW_020869493.1:96697-100195 GCF_003789085.1 Penaeus vannamei
GCCGATCAGCTCTCCGTCAGTTAGCCCCGGGTTTAAAAAGGACCCGGGGGGAGGAGGAGGAGGGGGAGGAGGAGGGGCCCAGCGACCGACGGAGTGGCAGCGAAGGACACTCACCCCTGTTACTGGACACGTGGGTTCGGACGGAGTCATCAGCCAGAAACGAGGACCGGAGATAAGGCCCGCCGCCGCCACGCGCTCGATGACGCATGCGCACACCTCTCTCGCTGCTCTAGTCACGTGGGGAGCGTTCAAGCCAGCTGTTGGGGCGGGCCCGTTGCCGCCTGCGAATTCGCGAGCTGTTTTCTCCTTCTGCCTCTCCTCCTTTTGGTCGCTCGCCTTCTTGTTCCCTTCTTTCACCGGCGTTCGTCTGATCCTCGAGTTTTAGAAGACGGGGCGAGCCTCCGACGCGGCGGTGCATGCTAAGCAGATTCCGTAAACCTTCTATCTTGTCTTATACATATATATCCTTACTCTTACCATCTTTCTTCATTCCCTATTCCCCTTCTTTATCGAAAATACATAAGATTAAAAAAGAATTCGATAAAAACTATCGATTGTAGGGGATATAAGAGCGGCGTTTCATTAAAGAAATTCAACTTGTATCGCACCTACGTGACTCACATGATTTTTTTTTTCTTTTCCTTTTTTTTTTTTTTTTTGAGACCGTAACATACAGCTTCTACTTAAGTTTAATGCTCGGGTTTGCGTTCGTGTGCGTGCGTGTATTCTCCCCCCCCCCCCCCCCACCCAATGTGTGTCCGTGTAAGGATGTTTATGTTCCAACTTGCAGAGTACTGGAGACTTTTTGCAATTTGTTGAGGATGTGTACTCTGCAAGGTCTTGCAACTGGGATCTTAAGGGTTTGTCTTCAAAAGAGATAAGCGAGGCAGGTGATAATTAGGAGATTAGCGAATGTACGTGATAAGGAGGAAATGCGAAATAGTCGACAGTACGAGGTATGCGAAAGGACGAAATAGGTGAAAATACGTAATTGTTGATAATGCGAGATATGCGAAAGTACGAAATAGGTGAAAATACGTAATTGTTGATAATGCGAGATATGCGAAAGCACGAAATAGGTGAGAATACGTAATTGTTGATAATACGAGATATGCGAAAGTACGAGAAAGGTGAAAAAAAAATAGTCGATAATACAAGATATGCGAAAATAGGAGATAGGAGAAAAAACGAAATAGTCGACAATACGAAATAAGCGAAAGTACGTGATAAGTGAAAATACACAAAAACGTGATAGGAGAACTTTGAAAAAGTAAAAGAATAAATGGAAGGCGAACATTTGAGATAAACGGGAATAAGCAATAAACGAAAATATGTCACGGACGAAAAAATACATGGCGTGATAGATGAAAAAGTGAGACAGGCGAATATATGTAATTAATGAAAATATGGGATAGGAGAAAATGCATGATCGAAAGGGAATACATAGACAAACATTAATAGTTTAGCTAGAGTATGACTGGAATATGTATGTGTGTGTGTGTGTGTGTGTGTGTGTGTGTGTGTGTGTGTAGAATTTTGAAGAGGAAAAGTTAGAAAGCAGGAGATTCAGACTTTCTCTCTTTCTCTCTTCTTTCTCTGTATGTCTGTCTATCCGTCAGTTTCTCTCTCTCTCTCTCTCTATCATATTCTGTCTGTCTCTGTCTGTCTGTCTGTCCTGTCTCTCTCTCTCTCTCTCTCTCTTCTCTCTCTCTCTCTCTCTCTCTCTCTCTCTCTCTCTCTCTCTCTCTCTCTCTCTCTCTCTCTCTCTCTCTCTCTCTCTCTCTCTCTCTCTCTCTCTCTCTCTCCCCTCCTCTCCTCCCTCCCTCCCTCTCCTACTGTCTGTCGTCTCTCTCTCTCTCTCTCTCTCTCTCTCTCTCTCTCTCTCTCTCTCTCTCTATATATATATATATATATATATATATATATATATTATATATATATATATATATATGTATGTATGTATGTGTATACGTATAAGTAAATGTATGCTTATATGAATATAAGTGTGTACGCACGTGTCTATTCATTTATCATATTCATTTATTTATTTGTATATATGTATGAGAGTGAAGAAAGACGAAACTGCTGTCACAAGCATGAGTTGCATATTGCAAACCGTATTATGCAAAGTTGAATATATTACGCCTGGCCTGTTTACAACCAGTGTTTTTCCCCCTCTGTTCCCAAAGAAAACGGAGCTGACAGGGCAAGAAAACGGAGAGAAAACGGGAATACGAATCCAAATCAAAACAAACGAAGGGGAAGCTACGATATTTTATTTTTTTATTTTTAAGGGTAACTATTCAGGTACTTTGTCATCTCTGTTTTTTAAGTTGCATCGTCTATTCTAAGTGTTGTGAGGTACAATTTTCTCTTTTGTCTGGAGCTAGAATTGGTGTTTCTTGGTGGTTGGAGAGAAGGAGAAAGAAAGAGATAGAGATAGATAGAGCTTGATAAAGAGGGAGAGGGAGAGGGAGAGGGAGAGAGAGAGGGGGGGGAGAGGGAGAGAGGGGAGAGGGGTGGGAGGGGAGGGGGGAGAGGGGGAGGGGGAGGGGAGAGGGGAGAGGGGGGAGGGAGAGGGAAAGGGAGAGGGAAGGGAAAGGGAAGAAAGGGAGGGAAAGGGAAGGGAGAGGGAGAGGGAGAGGGAGAGGGAAGAGGGAGAGAGAGAGGGAGAGAGAGAGCGAGAGAGAGAGAGAGAGAGAGAAAGAGAAAGAGAGAGAGAGAGAGAGAGAGAGAGAGAGAGAGAGAGAGAGAGAGAGCGAGCGACAGAGAGGAGGCGAGAGAGAGAGAAAAAAGAGAGCGAGAGAGAGAAGAGAGGAGAGGAGAGAGAGAGAGGAGAGAGAGAGAGAGAGAGAGAGAGAGAGAGAGGGAGGAGAAGAGAGAGAGAGGAGAGGAGAGAAAAGCCATAATACATTGGGGAGCGGTAAAACATCAGAAGTCAATTCACGAATTTTTTCAAGATTTTCTTTCAACTGAATGAATGGAAAGTTTGTGTAACAGATATAATTAAATAGATTATTAATTTCGGTTAGCAATGTCATTCTGGTCAAATTCAAATTACAGAATGGATTGAAAAGATGCACGAATAAAGAAAAAAAAAAGAAAAAAGAAAAAAAAAATTAGAAAAAAAAAAACCAAAAAGATGTATGTTCTACAATATGTAAAAAATATCATCAAAAACTTACCAAAGTGTAAATCATAATATATAAAAGGAAATAAAAAACAACAACATTCAACCATCATAAAAAAGAGAAATGGACGTTATTAAACACCAAGGTTTTGAGTGTTGCCAGAAAGAAGATTAACAGGCGGAGTTTATAGTTCATTCACAAATATTTTCTCGGTTGATAAAATCAACGCGCTATAGAGCTGTATATGATGGGCGTGGCGAGGTGTTCGTCGCTCAATCAGAGGGAAGTAGAGCAGTTAGGCTTTCTCGGATTTTATTCATAAGATGTGTGTGTATATTATATATATATATATATATATATATATATA
>NW_020869494.1:11629-14129 GCF_003789085.1 Penaeus vannamei
CTGAAAGGCTCGCCAAAGTTTAACATCTGCGAATAAGCTTTAAAAAGTACATAAAGTTCTTTCCCGAGCCTTGAGGGGTGTGGGGGTGGGGGGGAAAAGCGGTGGGTGGGGAATGGGAAGGTGGGGGGAAGGGAGAAGGGTGGGGGGAAGGGGGAAGGGGGGGGTTAGGGGGGGTAGGGGGGGTAAGATGGGAGGGTGGGGGTGGGGGAGTTGGTGGGCAGATGGAGGGGGGAAGGGGGGGGTAAAATGGAGAGTGGGGTGGGGTGAGGAGTAGATGGGGGTTTAGATGGTGTGTTAGTGGGTTGGTGGTTGTGGAAGGGTAGGAGTGTGGATGGAAAGGCGTTGCCTAGTTGGTGGGTGGGGAGAGGGTAGGAGGGTGGGCGGAGGGGTTTGGCTGGTGGAATTTAGAAAGGGTTAGATGGGTGGGTTGGTGGGGAGGGTAGGAGGGTAGGTGGGAGGGGGAGGGGGAGGGGAGTTAAAGATGGGGATAAGTGGGTTAGAGGGGGCATAGCTACTGCAGGAGAGATGGGTCTGAAGGAAGGGATTTTAGGGGGGAAGGGGGGAGAGATGAAGGGTTAAAGGGATGAAGGGGTAAAGGTATTAAGGAAAAGGAAGGGAGGATAAAAAAAACAAACAATAAATAATCATTTATTTGAATTACATGTATTGAAAAGATTATCCTGGCGTGACAGGCTGTTTTTTTTTTTTTTTTTTTTTTTTTTTTTTTTTTATCAATTTTGCTTTTAAATTTCCCTGCGTGCGAGGAATGGCCGGGGTCGCCATCCACTGGCAGCGATGCGGGATTTGAGCGCGGGTCAGCGGGATTGCAGACGAGAGCGCCCCCTCGCGTCACACGGCACGAAAGGGAGAAGGGTCAGGGAGGGAGAGGGAGTTGTTTTGGGTGGGGTTTGGGGGTGGGAGGAGGAAAGGGGTGGGGGGAGGAGGAGGAGGAGGCTCCCTCGCGTCACACGGCACGAAGGGAGAAGGGTCAGGGAGGGAGAGGGAGGTTGTTTTGGGTGGGTAGTTGGGAGGAGGAAAGGGGGGGGGAGGAGGAGGAGGCTCCCTCGCGTCACACGGCACGAAGGGAGAAGGTCAGGGGGGGAGGGGAGGTTGTTTGGGTGGGGTTTGAGGCTTGGGAGGGGGGGGGGTAGGGGAGGGGGAGGAGGAGGAGGAGGAGGAGGAGGAGGGGAAAGGGTAGGGAGGGGTAGGAGGGGGGGGTGGGATTGGAAGAGGAAGGGGGGAAGGGATTGTGGGAAGAGGGGAAGGAGGAAGGGGTAGAGGGGAGGGAGAAGAGGAGAAAGGGAAGGGGAAGGGAGGGAAAGGAGAGAGGAAGAGGAAAGGAGGAGGGAGAAGGGGAGGAAAGAGATGGAAAGGGAGAGGAGAAAAGAAGGGAAAGGGAGGAAGAAGCAAAGGAAAGGGAGAAAGAAGGGGAAAGGGAAGAGAAGTTGAAAGAAAGGGAGGGAGAAGGGAAGGGGAAATGACGGAGGGGTGCTCAAAGATAACAAAGAAAAGGCAAAGGAGAGAGAAGGAATGAAGGAAAGAGAGGTGGAGGGGAAAGATGAAGTGAAAGAGTAAGATTGAGGGAAAGGAGGGAGAGGGATTGGGGAGAAGGGATGGGTGAAGAGACTGGTAGAGGAGGGAGAAGAGAAGAGGATTAGGAAAGTAAGGGTGAATAGGAGGGTGGAGAGCGAGGGAGGGTGAGAGGGAAGGGGTGAAAGGGCAAGGAAAGGAGAGATACGGAAGGAGGGAGAAAGGAAGAGGATGGGGAGAGGAAGTGTGGAAAGAAGGAAGGGAGGAGAGAATAGGCCTACCTATATCGATCTGTTTGTCTATCAGCCTTTTTCTATATGTATATATTCTTTACATATGTACATATATAAATATATATATATATATATATATATATATATATATATATATATATATAATATATATATCTATATATATATATATATATATATATCTATATATATATATAATTATATATATATATATATATATATATTATATATATATATATATATATATATATGTATGTATGTATTCATGCATGTATATGCATATACATACACACACACATGTGTCTGATTGAAGAATTCGTATCAAATCTATAATTGACTAAATGGCTGATGCTAAACATTTGAGTTAAGGGTTATTGCCAAAGTAGAGGATGTATCTTTTTAACATTAACATTCGGTGAATTGTGAGTGTGAAGAGTTGATATTAAAATGTTGATAGAAAGATGACATTCATTTTAGGAGACGAAAAGAAAAGAAAAAAGGATAGCTTTGTTAGATACTGTTAGTATGCTTTAGAATAGGTTAGCATGATGTATGACGAGAACTATCATGCTGAAAGACGAATGGTTAATGTAATGGAGGTTAAAATTATCGAATAACTTATGTGGCGGAGAACGTAAGACTACTGTGATATAATTTGTCTTGTGAACGTTGAGTAATGACAGGCTGAATCCGAGACTAGACTCTGGCTCTCAGCTGAC
>NW_020869494.1:21629-24129 GCF_003789085.1 Penaeus vannamei
GTGTGTGTGTGTGTGTGTGTGTGTGTGTGTGTGTGTGTATGTGTGTAATATATATATATATATATATATATATTATTATATGATATATATATATATATATATATATAATACATATTATATATATATATATATATATATATATATATATATATATATCAATATGTATCAATATCTGGTAGTTGTACCGGATGCCAGTCCCTGCTCTCGACGAAGCGTTTTGTTCCAATTCAATATTCTACAAACTCGAGATTTTCGCAATTCAAACGAGGTAAGAAAATGAAATGCGAATTTTCACCCAGAATTTTCGGCGCCGATTCGCCCGAAGCTGCAAATTTACTCCGGTAATTTCGGCCATGTCATTCGGCCAAACAAAAGAATCGTGTGCGAAGGGAAACAAAAGACAAAAAAACAAAAAACAAAAGAGGGAAGGAGGTAGAGAGAGAGATGGAAATATATAGATAGATAGATGGAAAGGTTGAGATAGATAGATAGAGAGATAGAGATAGATAGATAGAGAGATAGAGAAGAGATGAGAGAATGAGAGAGAGAGAGAGAGAGAGAGAGAGAGAGAGAGAGAGAGAGAGAGAGAGAGAGAGAGAGAGAGAGAGAGAGAGAGAGAGAGAGAGAGAGAGAGACAGAGAGACAGAGATTGATAAATGGATGGATGGATAGAAAAAGATGGATAGATAGATAGAAAAAAAATGAAAACAAGCTTATGAAAACAAGATAAAAAACCTCGCTAAGACCTCGTAAAAGTCTCGATCATCGCTTCAAAGAGAAGGAAATCGGGAAACAAAGATGGCGGCCGGAGAAAATACACCATGTCCCTCCCTCCTCCCTCCCCCCTCCCCTGCACACAAATTGCGACAGAAAACCCCGGCAGATGTTTTCAGATAGTTTCATCCAGAGCGACACAAGATGCAATTCATCCATCAGGTGGGTGCGATTGCGTCCCACCTAGCTTTTCATTTGAATTCGTTTGTGTCTTCCCTTTTTTTTTAATTTCCGCTGACGGTTATCTCTCTCTCTCGTTTTTTCACCGTGTTCGTTCGTTTAGAAACTGTGTTTCTTTTCTACTGCTTGATTTTCTGTTTTTTAGTCTTTTGTTGTTGATTCTTGCTTTATTGGATTATCTGTGTGATGCATACGTATCCAGTTTCATAGTTTTTTTTTTTTTTAAGGGGAGAGTGGAATCACTCAACGAAGTCAAAATGCAATAATACGAACTTGGAGAAAATGAAAAAAAAGCGCGGGAAAACGTTAAGCAATGGAACACATGAGTCGACAGAAGTTTAAACAGGAGGGAAGGATTTTCTCCGAGTTTAATTTAAGAGAGAAAATACGTTAGTCTGATGTGCCCCAATATGAATTTTCTCCCTTCCCCCCCCCCCCCCCCACCATCCAAAAGAAAATAAACAAAAATATATTTCATTCCGTTCTAGCCACGCGTGTCTTCGTCTCGACCCGGATATATACAATGTATAATTCAGGGTTACGTAACGGCTGCAACGGATTGCGGGAGCGACGGAAAAGTAGCTTAGATGGAAGGAGAAGGCGGGAGAGTGCGCACGTCTCTCTCCCGGGATGATGTAAGAGATAGATGCACGTCGTTTTGTGTGACATCTTTCTTTTTGTGTGATTTGTCGAATTTGTTTCCGTTCCTTATTTTGTCGGTATTTTTTTCGAGTTGTTGAAAACGATTTTGAACAAGACATTATCATGATCATCATTATCTCTAAAATTGTTAATGCAATGGTAATATTAATGTTAATAATGATAATGAATGATGATAATTATCAGAATAGCCATAACAATAATAATGATGAGAACAAGACAACGATGATTATCATAATTGGTAATGACAATAATAATAATAGCAATAATATTAATAATGATAATGAAAATAATGATTATAAGAATAGAATAATAACAATGATAATATTGATGATAATCATAATGATATGGTAATAATAGCAATGATAATGAATATAAATAAGATATTTTTAATAATACAATGATAATAATAAAAGTACTCAGAGAGCGCATACCTCCGCCAAGGCAATAGAGTTACCGATGTAATGGAAATATTCGCACGAAGAATTACACCAAAATTTAATGGCGTGTAAGTTAGACTAAGAAACACCTCTGGTTCACACACACACACACACACATAGACACACAGATACACACACACACACACACACACACACACATACACACACACACACACACACACACACACACACACACACACACACAACACACACAACACACACACACCACACACACATACACACACACACACACTCACACCACACACACACACACACTCACAGCACAGGAGAGAGAGAGAGAGAGAGAGAGAGAGAGAGAGAGAGAGAGAGAGAGAGAGAGAGAGAGAGAGAGAGAGAGAGAAGAGAGAGAGAGAGAGAGAGAGAGAGAGAGACAGAGAGAGAGAGAGAGGAAGAGAGAGAGAAATATATCTTGCCCTTCCCTTCGT
>NW_020869494.1:46629-51629 GCF_003789085.1 Penaeus vannamei
ATATTTATCTTTTGACCAAAACAAACTTAGATTAATAAATTCACATCTTGTAATAACACATTTAAAAGAATAAAGGCCAAACAAAAGCCCATAAAAATATTAGCTTTTGCACAGCTTATCAGTGTGCAGTCCGATTATCATACAATTCATGATATTTCAGAAAAAAAGGAGCATCTAATAACTAGCTCTCATTACTTATCACAAGAAAGTCTTATAACTATGAATACAACAATTCATTATCAGGAACTACAATTCATCCTTTAGGACAGGAATCTTGGAGAATTGAAAACCTTTCAAATCCCCAGGAATCCTCTATATTGATAGCTCCTAGATAACACACACAATAAACTCTTACATTTCAAGTCTTCGCAAGTTAGTCACAGCCAGTTGGTCCAATCTCCACCAAAGATAACTGCTTTGTCATCCAAACACACCAAATCTTTCCCTGTGACTGGCAGTGTGTGTCTTAACACTGGTCGCCCCTCCACAGATCCCAATGAGTAACAACATCTGCATTCCGGATATGTACAGATCCAAACAAATTAATTATCTGACCAATCATACTACAACAGTCACCTCAATCAGTCTACAATCATCGAATATGGATCTTTCTAATTAGTACATAAGAAAATCCATAGAAATCATGCTTAAATTCAAATACTGCAATATCTATATGGGTTAAATCTTAAATTACCGGGTTCCATTGAATTGGTTTGACAACATTCCAATAAGTTCACGAGCATTGATTCAATCTTGCACTGAGCATCTGCTTAATGCCAACTAAGAACTACAAATCAAGTAGCAAGGTTCAAGAGTTATTCAGTGGACACAGCATTTAGGGATACCAAAAGAAAATAGTGTGGTCACTGAAATGTGCATGCAGGACCGCCTTTTTTTGGGGGGAAAATAATGTTAATAATTCAAAAAAATTTAAAAAGAAAAAAAATGTATAAACAGTGTATTATGGGGCAAACTGGATGGAAGGACCTGATGCTGATGCTGCTATCGTAACTTTGACAAGTTGCTTATAGATGCTAATAAACAAGAAAATTCCATTGGCAATTTCCCCTGTACAATTACCTTGTATTATACTTAATGAAGAGGAAGGCAAAATCTTTATCGATGGACACACCTGAATAATAGGAAATGGTACTGATGTTGTATCATTGACATCAATTCTAATACAGGAATTTGGGCAGCTATTTTCCACTAACCATTTCCACTGAATTGATTAGTCTCCAGAACTAGGGGGGCAAACTGCTGGACATTAGAGGTTTGTATTGGGAACTATTCTTTTAGATTTTATTTGAAAGACAAGAAGATTGCATGTGAAACACAAAGTAAGCGGGAATAAAACAGCCTGCTCATTAAAACCACTGGAGAGAAATTTCTATGAACACAGTTTGGCTTTTTTCATCCTAGTGGTTGACAGTGATAAAATTTAGAGCAGCACTCTTGTGAGACTTCCTCCTACTAGATTTAGTTATGTTTTATTACCCAACTGACCTGGTGGGTTTGGGTATGGTGGAGATGTTTTTCAGGTACATGTCTCACTGGTGGGGTGGACTGCGGCCCCCTTACCCCGACCAAACTATAGCTCAGCCGGGAATCGGCAGCCGACCCTCTCCAGTCCCCACTGACGCAGCATTGGTGGGGCGGCCATCACCCATGGGCCCAATATCTGGTGCAAGCACCGATACTTCTCCCATACATACAAGTGGCAGGAATGTCCTTTGTGCCTGAAATCAGGCTTGTCTGGACAGACTGACATACTGTACTTGGTGGAGTTGTGCCCCGCCATGCCCCCGCCCCACCCTCTACACCTGGTGCTGGCGGCCCACCCGCTTACACCTCAGCTCCACGACTGTGGATAGCTGTCGTGGTACCATTGCTGGTCCCCGCCTGCCCCGCCGTACGTGCTGCCGTTGGCCCCACTGTATGAGCTCAGCGGCTGCTGTGGGATAGGCTGGTTCCCCCAGCTAGCACCGGTGTTCTGGAACCGTCTCTTAGAGTCCCCCTCGTTCTGGTGCCCGCCATCCAACTTTCTTTTACCTGTAATGGATCAAGCTTCATCTCACTTATCTGACTGATCTCTACAATGGAAGAATTATATGCATCACAGGCTTCCCCTGGCCTATTTCTTTATCACTTGATGGCACACTTATGAGACATGACCTTAGGTGTTGGTGGTGTAGGCACAAGATACAAGGGAGTGACGGCTCAAGACTCACCTGCTAGATTTGCCCCCCTGGCGGACCCTCTGAACCCCTGCCCCGCGCGCGGCGGCCGAGTCATACGCCCCCCCATGGCCCCCCCTCGGGGCACCATACCCGCCCCCCACGGGGGAGGGGCCAGCGCCGCGGCCACGGCTCGCCATACCATACCCACGGCCAGCCTGAAAGCACAAGGCAACCCACAATCAGTGGTCAACCTCCCACAACAGTGCAGTAGTGTTCAAGGTAAAGCTGGGGCCTCAATAACGAGGTAAGCATTATGACAGCAAGTATGCAGCAAGCTTCAATAGGCTCTATAATACTAAAGCAAAGTACGAGTCACCATCCCTGAGCCAGAGGTGTGGTGCATGACGGGTTCTAGGGGTCACTGGGGACAAGTTAGCACCTGGAATGGCACGGCACGGGGCGCGGTACCAAGTAGTGAATTGTTGCTGGGCTGCTCAGTCTGCAGTGCTATTACATATTTCATTACCATATGACATTTATCATGAGAATTGTTAATCTTCTTCCCGGCCATGTTTTAGCCACCATAGCCCAGAGCTGCTGCAATGCTGGCTCAGGCATGGGACCCAACAAAACGTGGCCTCACACTTCCAAAGCCCCCAAATGCTAGGAACACTCCTGCCAACCTAACTAGTCCTACATTCTCCTATTCCTTATCTTTATATATATATATATAAAAGCCATTTAGGGAAAGATTTGAACTTGTCAGGATTTCTTCAGAGACTACAGGTAGATTGCAGCCCACTGCCTGAAATCATGGTTGAG
This sequence comes from Penaeus vannamei, assembly GCF_003789085.1. Classification (NCBI taxonomy): domain Eukaryota; kingdom Metazoa; phylum Arthropoda; class Malacostraca; order Decapoda; family Penaeidae; genus Penaeus; species Penaeus vannamei. The sequence continues at coordinate 49,632 of NW_020869494.1, forward strand.
CAAAGTTCTGCTCCTCTGTTATAGCAAACATATAAAAAATTCTATGTAATATATTTAATGATTCGTTTGAATTTCCAACCTATTTAAGAACCTAATGATGACTTTATCTTATTTTCAAAGTATTAGGCCTTGGTCAAGTTCATGGATAAAAACATGCTCTCAATTTTTACATTATCATGAAAAGTAATTACTGATCATGCAGCCATTAGAGACAACTCTGGAGACCAGTTCCGAGCCACTGTAAACAAAGCCTCAACATCCAAGCACTGGTATGGAGTGTGAGGCCACGCCATGTGATGACACTTCAATACTACAGTAACTGAGAATGGACACTGGGACCCACCGGCACTGATTTGGTGCGACCACGCCCCATTGGTTGAGGGGAGTAATCGTAATAGTAATCTTCATAACGGTAATAGTCGTCGTAATACGGGTCACTGTAGCCACCTTGATAATCTCCATAACCATAATAGTCGTAATCATAATCTAGAAATAATACCAAACGTTGTTGTTGATAGCTAGTAATAATAAAATTTAATTTCTTACTAACATCAAATACTGTAATTACTAAAGAGGGCATGCCGGGAAGAACAAATCAATAGAAAATTTAAATAAATAAATAAATAAATAAATAAATAAATGAATACTTCATTTATTGGTGATTTCTCTCATCATTAATATATATATATATATACATATATATATCTTTAAAACAAGTGTGTGTTCTGTACACAAGATACTTTGAACTAAGGAAGGCAACGGGTAAGCCAGAGTGTCAAGAGACCATTGCACACAAACTGCATATTCAAAGGACCACTACCAGGTGCCTCTGAAAAGCAATTGGGGCCAGGAAGATGAAGGGAAGAAGAGCAATTCAATTCCATGACAACTAGTTTATTCTTATCATGTATTATGATACAGGGCAAGTCTTCCAATTTTAGTTAACATAACATTTCATACATAACTACTCTCAGCAGGTGTCCAATATATAACAAGAAAAATGACAAACAAAACAAGCCAATCCATGCATATACAGTTAAATATTGAGGAGCAATATTAAGCTCAATTTGCCTATACCATTAATACAGGGGCCTGTCCCTGTACCTTAATGTCTAGTCTATCACTTTGTCCAAAAAATAAAGTTCTTAAGTAGAGGTTGTCAACAGTGGCTATAAACAGGAGTAAACGACACTCCCCTAAAAGGAGTGAGATCAATTAGGCTTGTAATTCAAAATGGCAATATAAACAAGCACAGCATTATCACTGGGACTGTCATTATTTACAACTCTCAGCACCATTGTTTGAAAATTATCATTACAATACATGATGTTATGGTCCCATGTTGATGAGCAACTCAATAGTACCAACTGTAGTTATTCCAGTAATAGTTGTATCCTGTGTTCTTTTGTGGTCTTGGACCCCAGTAATAGTTGTAATAGTTCCACCACTTACCATAGTCACTGCGGCCGCCCCCTCGACCCCCTCCCCGCCCACCACGCAGCATGGCTGGGGGCACAGGCATCCTGTAAGAAATAAACAAAGCAGTCAATACAAAACAGCATGCAATAATAAAAGAAAAAAAAATAAATGAAATCAGAAAAATTTGTTCACAAAATCATTGACGTTTTTCTCTTTTTGTTTTTGTTTCTTTCTGCCCTGACTTAAGCACCTTCATTTAGATAAAAGAGCAAATAATAAAAATGAAATCAGGCATTCAGTAAACAGCAAACTAAATCAAATATTTACTCTAAATAAAATCACTAAGTACTGTTCATTCTATATAAAAGATATCAATAACTTAAACTCACAGGCTGTTAAAGTACAATATCCCAATAATAAAAGAAAAAAGCAAAATATAATTGCAATCTCAATAATAAATAATTATATTTTCTTCTTAAAACTATCCTTGATGTGCCTAGAAATGACTTATTTTCTTGAGAGACTGGTTCCAGTACAAAGTCATCTTTTACACACAAAGAAGCTTTAACAAGTTTTACA
>NW_020869494.1:52872-60372 GCF_003789085.1 Penaeus vannamei
AGAGAGAGAGAGAGAGAGAGAGAGGAAAAGAAGTGAGGGTTATATTTTGTGCCTACCTTAGACATAGTATCTTCATCTGGTTCCTCTTGTGGATCTGCCCAATCAACTATGATCTCACAACCCCACACTTTAAATCGTCCAGAGCTTAATCGCCGCTTTGCCAAGGAAGCAGCCTGCCAAGTATCATAAAATTGTCATCAGTGTTGTGGCTTAAATTTTAATATAATTTGTATTTTCTATCGATTACAGAATGGGGGGGGGGGGATTCATCATTAATTTAAGGAACACAAAGCAAAGCTTGCTGTTTTTTAGTACAATGACTTTTTTTTACTTATTCTTACTATCTGACACACATCTGTAAACATACCTTATGTGACTCGTATTCCAAAAAGCAGAAGCCTCGATTTTTCTTTTTGTCATCTGGAGAACTGTAAATTATCACCTCGACCAAACCAGCTGTTAAGCAAACATGGAAAAATAAATTAAGCAAGAACTATGTATCTACATTTCTTATGCAGTATCTCATTAAAGAATTCTTAAATTACTAAAAAATGTTTCATGAGCATTAATGACTAATTAACTTTGTGTTAGGTCTATGCAAGAGTGTATCAATCATTAACTAAATCTAAACATATGGCACTTAAAAAAAAATTATAATAAAAATAAATATATATATATATGAATATATATATATATATATATCATAAAAGAAATTGAGAGAAACATTATTGGTAGACCTTAAGGAAAATCACAGCCACAAAAATTATTACTAATATAATGATAAATAATAAATAAGAAATTTAAAATTGATCATCATAAATGTATAAACATAATAGATGAACAAACAAATCAAAAATAATTATCAAATAAACAAAGAGTGAAATCTCTAAAAAAAATAATAATAATACAAAAAAATAATCAATAAAAAAGAGGGAAAGGGGGCTGTATGGACTCATGTTAGTGTATGTTTTACAGGACCAAATTAGCCATCACTGCTATAAAATTACATGCAAGCAACACCACTAGCAAATCAGGTATAAGAAGGCAAGGCCATACCATATGACATTCTCAATGCTTTGAGGTTGCATCTATTTCTTATACATTTTTGTGAACTAAATATCTTAGCAATACCTCCAAGCTTTGCCATATGGTAAGACTTTGCAAGATGGAGTCAGGGCAATGATGTTGATTCTGCAACAAGGAAAAACAAAGAGTGGCCAATGTGTCACCAGGCAACTGGAAAAATTACTGCCACAAAAATTATAAGTAAAATAATAATAAAAAAAACAATGATAATGGATAAATTAAAAACCTATGACTGAAACCCTTTCAGCTGCTGCAGGTAAGGATGCTATAGCTTCAGCACAGCATCAAACAGTGCTAATACTAAATTATTCCATGGGAGATATAAACTTAGGATGTGTGGAATGGGGGGAGGGGAGTTCACAGGGGGAGCAGTGAGTATGATGCACCATCAAGCAACCATGTTTAGAGCCAGTTATATTGTGGAAATGTCTAGCTTTACAAATCTATAATGTAGAGGGGACCACTTAAAACACATTCTTAGTGTAAGAAGCTGCCAAGTCAATGGTGACAGAACGCACAGCTAGGACTGACATACCCACAAGCCACTGACTACCTGTGACACAAAGGTCAACTTACGTGCGTGCTTTGCAAACTCCTCATATAATTCATGTCGCTCCCTGTTCTTGGGGATATTTCCTACGAACAATCGATGATTGTTGTATGAAATAGTGACCCCTAATTTTTTGCCGCGCTGAATTTCATATTCATTCAGCTGCAAAAGATATGACGATTCCTGTATATGGGCATAAATTAAGTTTTAAAAGTGAATCTACTTGGAACCCTGAAATAAACTCCACAGCCCTCAAGACAAGTAGATTCGGTAATGAAAATGGAGAGGTATTCCTCTGAGGAAAAGGGGCAAGCCTGCATTTTTCAGAGGAATACCTCATGATAATGATGATGTACAAACAAACATTTGAGCGCTCTCACTTTACCTGTGCGTTTTGAAAATTCTTCCATAATTTCTTCTTTAGACTTTGATTTTGGGATGTTCCCCACAAACAGCCGCAGATTAGGAATGCTAATATTAACTTTCAGGGCAGCATTTTCCCTGACATTGTAATTATCAAGCTGTGAAAAAGAAAAAAATACCTGCTTGGCATCAGTGACAACTGATTTGGGCCTTAATATTTACTTGCAAATACTACAGCAAACTACAACTACTGTGTTGCATTCTGAAGGAGAATTTCTTATATAAAGAAGAGTTTAGGATAGTTCAGGTAGAGTGAGCACAGTTCGTTACTGCTGAACTGTAAGTTAAATGATACAATACTGCCAAGGTATCTTCTACTTCTTTCATTGTTTTTTACTACTTATAGTTGTCATTCAAAATCTAGTCCCCCCACCCCCCAGAACCATAGAGAAAGAGGGCTTGTGATAAACGTCAAGGAGTAACAAAACTTCCTGGATCATTTGAAAACAAAGGAATTACTACTTGTCATGTTTGTTAATTATACATTTCAAAAAGTTCCACAAATCACTGTGGAATGTTATCATTCTTTTATTACTATCACTCTTTCTTTTTTTTCAGATTTTGGCTTATTTCTTTGTAATTACATATCTCAAGTTCTTGTCGATATCTGAGCCAAAGTGATTGGAGATTTGGCTATGTAAAGGCTGCAAGCTTAAGGTAAAGCAAGAATACCTGAATTTGTTTTTTTCACTCAAAACAAACATACACACATTGGCAAACACACTTTGGAGACTGTGTGTAAGAATGTGTATGTGATGTGTAGTGTAGTGTGGTATGGTTTGTGGTATGATGCAATGTGGGTTTTAATGTGATTAAAATGCACAAGCACATGCACATACGTATGTATTTGTCAGTGTCAATGGACAGGTATGGGAAATCCCTCACCAACCAAGGGGATTAGATTCACTGAATAATGATGTTACTGGGAAGACTAGAAGACAAAATTTTTTAGTCATCATAATTATCACCAATGAAGATAAACCTTTAATTACATTTAACTAGAAATATACACTGAATGTATATAATATCTTTTTTAAATTGTGAATACATGACTGTTGTGAACCTATCAGTAGTATATCAGAAACACAATCCATCAAAAAGAGCATTAGATCTATTTCTCTTACAGATGACTACTATAATCAATATACTTCAAGAAATCATATTCATTAAACCTTTCTATATGTTTGGGATAAATGCTGTCCCCAAATGAACCAAAATTACTGAGATGAAAACTGTGCAAAGGTAAGTAAATGAACACGTACCATTTCAAACCAAATAATACTCTACTTAAATGTAATACTCACTACAATACTTCTAGCATTAGATAACCAAACCACCTACCTTCATAGAACTTAACTGTAGTACTGTGACAAGATACACGATATTGCATCAGAAAATACAAATAAAATCACACTAACAGCTTTATTCATTCATAAACAGTAATAAAGCATGCTGTGCAAGCAAACATCTTTTATATTATACTTGTTTTTGGTGAAAACGAATGTATACATCCTCTTTGCTTACATTCAAAACTCACCTTTTATCTAATGTTAAGTATACAAATTATTTGCATGCACAAAATATAGTTCTTCCCTTTCCCTTAGTCACTCATCACATTACTATCTAGTGCATTATATTTCTATGATAATCTATATGGCAATAGGCTTATTTTTTCAGATAATCAATAAAAAAATTAGAACTTGAAAATTTATCATACAGACTGACATGATATTTAAAAAGAATACTAGTACAGAAAAAGGAAAATGATATTGGGAGGTCATGTGTTTGAATCTCACATTTTCAAAGATTTAATGCTGTCGTTTCATTGAAACACTACCCATTCTCAGATCTTATATTTGAGTTACTGGAGACCAACACCAAAGATTTCACCTTTATATTTGTAAGTTTGATGGATAGCTTTTAAAACAGGTGGACAAAAAAAAAAAAATGTATGTAAAACATTTGTGGTCTAATTAATTTTGTTAGATATAGAAAAATTTAATACAACACATAAACGATTTTACACCTCATACCTCTGTATGTGGGCTTGGAAAAACTGAGCATTATCAACTTTTTAATTACCAATTTTTAATAAGTACTCATTTTCATTAAAAATATTCAATTTCAATCTTAATCTGAACACTTGTTTGTTACAGTATTTACTTCCATAAAAGCTACATTCACAAAAATAATAAAGTACATTATCTTCCTTTTAATACCTCTATCTTCATAATGTCTATACATGCCTTCAATTTGACAGACATTTTAAAATTTCACTTTGTAGGTTTGAAATGCATTGAGAAATCTATTGAAGTATGTGTGAAGTTTCAGTACAAACACACAAGATATTCAAACTTCCAAATTGTGTATCTACCATTCTCAATAATCATTTGATGCAAAATCAGAAGCAGAATCAGTATTAACTCTATACTGATGGTGCCAAAATGTTTTGTATGGCACTCATTCCAGTGACTACTGGAAACTGTCTAGCCTTGTAGGCAGGCTTTCCACAAAGGGTATAGCCATGCCTGTCAGCAGGCTGTTAACCTGTTGGACACAGTTGTGTCACAGAAATCACATTGCTGAAAGTATAGGTTATGTAATTGGCCAATATCCTGATTGAGTGGTGCGTAGGCTGGGAGTGCACGGGAACACTCATGAATGGTGACAAGACTATGTGCCTCTCATTTGCAAAAATTATTTTGCGCATTTTTTTTTTTTTTTTTTTTTAAGCTTTTTAGCTGTTTTATTTGTCTTTTGATTTGCTTTATCCTGGTAATATACTATTTTTCTTGCTTAAACTATCTCTGTAGTAAATAACTTTGTGGAAAAAAAAAGAACATTTGGTTGTTTCATATACCTTATTTTCTTCATAATTTTCAATTTTCCATAATATAATTTACACTCCTGGTCACAGCAGCCAGGAATAGATTGCGAAGCATGGAAATTGCCAGTGCTCTTCCAGTCATGGCTTACGCACGTTACATTCCACATTCGTTTATCAAAGAGAAAAATGCAAGAGCCCCCTTCTATGCGTCTAATGAGTCTCATCACACTCTTAACCCACTGACGACAGGTATCCCACATATGAGACACCCAAGAAAATAAATATTGCCGGGCGTCCCGCCAGTGTGACACTGTATCGGGCCGTAGCTGACAGGCGGACAGACTCCGGAGAAGCTTTGCCTGCCGATTTTGTAGTCGCCCGGAATCTTTTATTTTCGGCTTCAAAATATACCGCCATTCATGGGTTAAGAGGTTTGTGTACTTATGGCTAGTCTTATCCGTCACCCTGGCCTTTGCTCCTAACAGAAAGTTTGCAATGTCCAATGATGGCATGTTCATGTAACCCAGCCTTCGACCTAGATTTTTCGATGACAGGACTGTAACGTCATCCAGATTGTAGGGGTTAGGTTCTATAATTTCACCAAAAATTTCCAAGTTCATTTTAAACAGTAACCTAAAATATCCAGGTTATTTATATACAGTAAATAAAAAGATTCAAATGCAAATATAATCCAAATAATTTCATATGTTGTGGGAACGGTATTGTCATGAACAATATTGGGCATCAAACATCAATATCATTAAAATATTTTTGGCTGGCAGTGAGGAGGGTTTGCAACACTCTCAGACAGCACTTGTTGCTCATTGCAGACATGACTTAGATCAGAGAGTGATCATAATTAAGACACTAATCTGACACACAATACAATCTGTATTGTCATTTTCAGGTATGTTACACATGCCATCAAGAGGAAGACGTAAATCATACTTTGAAATAAGGGCTTGACTAGATCTTGTATAAAGTACGATGGGGTTGTGGGTGAAGTGAGCTGAAAAGACTCAACATGGTGAGCCTTCCCCCTGGGACCCCTTGAAGACATCCACTCAGACTAACTAGCTCTAGTAAATTACTGTCCAACATATCAATTTTAAAGCAAAAACACCTAAAAGCAGACATACAATTCAACATCAGCTCCAGAATGATCTTGGCTTTCCTTACTTGTGCTCAATATGAAAAGGAAATGCCTTGCTTTTTGCAAGAAGTACCTCCACTAGACCAAGAGCCGGGAAAATGTAATATTCTCTGATGAGTCAACTAGTAAGTGCTTTATCAACAGGAAAATAACCAATCATTGACCTTGGTGGGGGACAACAGTATACTCACAAGCCTCTCAAGCACTCTTGGGTTATAGTGAGCGATTCTTTCAATCTCTCTTTACCCAAACAGGATTGTTAGTGTGCATCAGCACTTTCCCCTGTTTGTTTCTCTGTCCACAACAGCCATGGCAAGTACATACATACCACCAAGCGGCAAGTGGTTAAGCTAAGGTCACATTAGTCTTCTTTGTTCTGGGATCCCTAGACACCCTCGTCAAAGTCAGGTCAGCTGACCAGTCAAAAGCTGTAGCTGGCCAGACTTTGGTGAGGCTGTCTAGGGATCCCAGGACTGAGGAGACGAGTGTGACCTTAGCTTTGCTATGTCAAAAAAGGAAATGACTAGAGGCTAACAATATTACAGTACTGGACAGGCCAGGGAACTCTCTCAATCAGAATCTGTGGTATATGGCAAAGAGAAAGCTAGAAAACACAGATACAGGATCTGCACCCAAAACTCATCCAGGCCATCAATTTGGTCTGGCACCATCTCAAGGACAGCTCATGCTCATACTGCTATTCTCTGGTCCAACCAAATTCATTCTCCAAATAGCAGAGGTGTGACTTATTTTCTGGTATGTCTAATCCCTTTCTTTTTCTTGACAATCATATTCAGATCATCTTTGCATTCAGATCTTCTTGTAATATCATATATCTTTACTTGAATTAATAGTCTGCCCATGATAGCAAACAAGGGGTATAACTCTTCAATATCTTCAGCAATTTTACATTTTCTATTCTAAACAATTTTTAATGCAAACTGAAAAAGTTCTCTAACCCTGTGCCTCCAGGCCAATATGAACATGCCAGTATTAGACATATGCAAGCAACCAGTATGCTTGTTTTAATGCCACTTATGCATCATTTAGGTTGTTCTTTGTGACTGCAATACCAGACACTTGATATGCTCAAACCTAAATTCCAGAAAAAGCATCAAGACACCACATGGCTAAATCCACATGGTAGAAGGGCTATAACCTGAGACTGGACAAAGATAGCATTGACATATAATGTTACCAGAAAAAATTCAAAGTACGACTTCCATGCCACATGGATTATACAAGTTTACATAAAAATTGTGACCAATTATAGCCGCATTACATTCTAATGAACCAGTTAAGCCCTTTCTTTGATTAAACTTGCTATATTCTAAGCCCAGTATAGCCAGATTTTTAGAATACAAGGTTAGATTGGTTCCTATACTTATTAAAAAAAGGGTAATGGATCTCTTGCTAAATATAAAGCAAAATATTTTTTTCTGTACTCTGGAAATATCATAC
>NW_020869494.1:72194-74694 GCF_003789085.1 Penaeus vannamei
GTGTGAAAGTGTGTACATGAATGCAAGTGTGAAAGTGTGTACATGAATGCAAGTGAAGTGTGTACATGAATGCAAGTGTCAAGTGCAAGTGTGAAAGTGTGTACATGAATGCACGTGTGAAAGTGTGTATGTGAGTGCAAGTGTGAAACTTTATATGAGTGCGAATGTGAAAGTGTGTTTGTGAGTGCAAGTGTGAAAGTGAGTGTGTACATTCATGTACATGAGTGCAAGTGTATATGAATGTGTGTACATTCATGTACATGAGTGCAAGTGTATATGAATGTGTGTACATTAATATGTGCGTATGAGCGTACATGTGTATGTACATGTTATTGTGTACTCGCAAGTGTGCATGTGTGTGTTCATTACTGTATACGTGCGAGTGTGCATGTGTGTGTTCATTACTGTGTGCGCATGTGTGTGTTCATTACTGTATACGTGCGACATGTGTACGTGTGTGCATGTGTGTGTTCATTATTGTATACGTGTGCACATTATGTATACGTGCGAGTGTGCATGTGTGTGTTCATTACTGTATACGTGCGAGTGTGCATGTGTGTGTTCATTACTGTATACGTGCGAGTGTGCATGTGTGTGTTCATTACTGTATACGTGCGAGTGTGCATGTGTGTGTTCATTACTGTATACGTGCGACTGTGCATGTGTGTGTTCATTACTGTATACGTGCGAGTGTGCATGTGTGTGTTCATTACTGTATACGTGCGACTGTGCATGTGTGTGTCACGTGCGACTGTGCATGTGTGTTCATTATTGTGTACGTGCGACTGTGCATGTGTGTTCATTACTGTGTACGTGCAAGTGTGCATGTGTGTGCATTATTGTGTACGTGCGACTGTGCATGTGTGTGTTCATTATTGTGTACGTGCGACTGTGCATGTGTGTTCATTATTGTGTACGTGCGACTGTGCATGTGTGTTCATTATTGTGTACGTGCGACTGTGCATGTGTGTTTCATTATTGTGTGACTGTGCATGTGTGTTCATTATTGTGTACGTGCGACTGTGCATGTGTGTTTCATTATTGTGTACGTGCGACTATGTGTGTTCATTATTGTGTATGTGCGACTGTGCATGTGTGTGTTCATTATTGTGTACGTGCGACTGTGCATGTGTGTGTTCATTATTGTGTACGTGCGACTTATGTGTGTGTTCATTATTGTGTACGTGCGACTGTGCATTGTGTGTTCATTATTGTGTACGTGCGACTGTGCATGTGTGTTCACGTGTGATACACTGTGCATGTGTGTGTTCATTATTGTGTACGTGCGACTGTGCATGTGTGCATTATTGTGTACGTGCGACTGTGCATGTGTGTGTTCATTATTGTGTACGTGCGACTGTGCATGTGTGTGTTCATTATTGTGTTACGTGCGACTGTGCATGTGTGTGTTCATTATTGTGTACGTGCGACTGTGCATGTGTGTGTTCATTATTGTGTACGTGCGACTGTGCATGTGTGTGTTCATTATTGTGTACGTGCGACTGTGCATGTGTGTGTCATTATTGTGTGTACGTGCGACTGTGCATGTGTGTTCATTATTGTGTACGTGCGACTGGCATGTGTTCATTATTGTGTACGTGCGACTGTGCATGTGTTCATTATTGTACGTGCGACTGTGCATGTGTTCATGTGTACGTTGTGCATGTGTGTTCATTATTGTGTACGTGCGACTGTGCATGTGTGTTCATTATTGTGTGTTGCATGTGTGTGTTCATTATTGTGTACGTGCGAGTGTGCATGTGTGTGTTCATTATTGTGTACGTGCGAGTGTGCATGTGTGTTCATTATTGTGTACGTGCGAGTGTGCATGTGTTCATTACTGTGTACATGCAAGTGTGCATGTGTTCATTACTGTGTACATGCAAGTGCACACGTGTACGTGCGAGTGTGCATGTGTACGTGCGAGTGTACATGTGTAAGTGTATATTACTGTGTACGTTCAAGTGTGCGTGTACGTGTGTACATTACAGTGTACATGTATGTGTATGTGTGTGCATGTGTGTACATGTATGTGTGTGTGTACATGTATGTGTGTGTGTACATGTATGTGTGCATGTGTGTGCATGTGTGTACATGTATGTGTATGTGTGCATGTGTGTACATGTATGTGTATGTGTGCATGTGTGTACATGTATATGTATGTGTGCATGTGTGTACATGTATGTGTATGTGTGTGCATGTGTGTACATGTATGTGTATGTATGTGTATGTGTGTGCATGTGTGTACATGTATGTGTATGTATGTGTATGTGTGTGCATGTGTGTACATGTATGTGTATGTGTGTGCATGTGTGTACATGTATGTGTATGTGTGTGCATGTGTGTACATGTATGTGTATGTGTGTGCATGTGTGTACATGTATGTGTATGTGTGTGCATGTGTGTACATGTACATGTATGTGTATGTGTATGCATGTGTGTACATGTATGTGTATGTGTGTGCATGTATGTGTAGGTGTGCATGTGTGTACATGTATGT
>NW_020869494.1:101477-103977 GCF_003789085.1 Penaeus vannamei
ATATATCATTAATATAAATAATCATTATAAATATGTTATACTTGTATACTATACTATTATAGAATATACATATATAAATAGATAATAGATATTATCTACAATAAAACAATAGCATATAGTTTATGCATTCACTATCTAATATATAAAAATATCATATATCTAATATATGATATATATAGATAAAATATATATATATATATATATATTAGATATATGTATTTACATATATTAGAATGAATGTGTAATAAATATGTATATGTAATATGTTTATTATATATAATATCTATATATGAACATACATAATATTATATAAGTATATATATATATATAGGTGCTTGCATATAAATATATTTCGTATATTTACATACATATCTTTAATATATATATAATCTTTCACATATATGTATGCATATATTTTTCATATATATTTAATATATTTCACCATATATATACATATCATATATATAGTCATATAAATATACACATTGTATATGTATATATACATACATGATATAATATAAATATATGTAATAAATATAATGGTATTACTGTATATATATTCACATATAAGTATATTCATGATACAATATGTAATATTCATCATGACCATATAATGTGATATGAGGCATATATGCATATATGGCATTTATGTAATAAATAAAAAATTAAAAAAATGGCATTTATGTGTATATATACATATATATGCATTTATGTGTATATATACACATACATGTATGCATGTATATATAAATAAAAAAAATATATATATATATATATATGCATACATATATATATACACATATATGTATGCATGTACATATATATAAACACATATATGTATACATTTACATATATATCACATTTATGTATACATATACATATATATCACATATACGTATACACATACATATAAATGTATACATGTGCATATATATCACATATATGTATACATGTACATATATATACAAATATATGTATACATTACATGTATAACACATATGTATAGATATATATATAACATTGTATACATGTACATATGTATACATGTTCATATATATATATATATATATATATATTATATATAATACATATATATAATATATATACATGTACATATATACATTTATTTACATTATATATGTATACATGTACATGTATATACATATGTATCCATATACATCTATGTGTATACATATATTATATATATATATATGTATCTTATACATGTATATATACATGTATCCATATACATGTATATACATATATGTATCCATATACATGTATATACATATGTATTCACATAATACATGGGTATATCCATATACATATGTATATCCTATAATGTATATACATATAAGTATCTCATATAATGGGTGATTATTTATATATATATATATATATACATATATGCATATATACTTATATGTATACTTGTACATATACATAAATATTAATTATATATATATATATATATATATAATAATATTATATATACTATATATATATACTGTAATATACATATATATGGTGTATATATATATACATATTATATATATAAATATGTATACATATATAATACATATATATACAATATATATAATATATATATAAATCATAATATTATATATATATATATATATATACAGATTTACAGTATATGTATATACAAATACATATGAATATATAAATATGTATATATATACAATATATACATGTACATATACATATATATATAATCATAAATAAATACATATATGTAAAATATATATATACATATATATTATACACATGTATAACGTTTATGTATACATATATATATATATTTACACATTTATTTATATAAATACATATACATACATAAATGTACATTCATATATACATATATACTCATATATATAATTACAGATATACATCTAAAATATATCACTTTTATATATGCATCTATATTTATTACACATAGATATATACATATACACATGCATATACATACATACATATAAGTATGTATAGTTATATACATATATATACACATATCTATGCATATACATATACACTTGTACACATGTATAGAAATATATACATATGCAAATATAAATATGCAAATATATATATACACATATATATATATATATATATTCATACACACACATTTACACACATGTAAACATGATTATACATATGAAAATATATATTATGGTGATATATATACATATATATATGTATAAATATACATGCATACAGAGTATACATTTGATAAATGCATGCTTATACATACAAATGTAAATATACTTTGAAAAATGCGTGATATATATAAATTTGTATACATAAAGGTATATATTCACACATACATATTTTTACATAATGCTACATATTCATATATATGTATTTATACATAAATATAGAGGTACCTATACATGCAGATGTGCATATACATAAATACATATGTATACTGTATATATACATTTACATATACATATATATATATACATACATGTAAAAA
>NW_020869494.1:108977-113977 GCF_003789085.1 Penaeus vannamei
ATACATATATACATATATACATATATATACACATATATACTCATACATATATATATACACATATACTCATACATATATACACATATATACTCATATATATATACATATATATACTACATATATATAACATATATACTCATATATATACACAATACATATATATACACATATACATATATATACATATATATATAATATATATATATATATATATATATATATATACACACACATATACATATATTTACACATATATCTCATACATATATATACAATACTCATACATATAATATACACATTTATACATACATATATATACACATTTATACTCATACATATATATACACTATAATACATATACACATATATATACATATATATACATATATACTCATACATATATATACACATATATACTCATACATATGTATACACATATATACTCATACATATATATACATATATATACATATATATATACATACAAATATATACACATATATATACATATATACTCATACATATATATACACATATATACTCATACATATATATACACACATATACATATATATACACATATATATATATATACATACATATATATATATATATATATATATATATACACACACACACATATACACTCTTCCATATATTTACAAATATATCCTCATACATATATATACACATTTATACTCATACATATACACATATACATATGTATATACATATATATTATACATATATATACATATGATATATACATATACTCATACATACATATACATATACATATGTATATACATATATATCATACATACATATACACACATATATATATATATACATATATATACATATATATATATATATACATATATACATATACATATATATACATATACATATACATATATATATATACATATATACATATACATATATACATATATATACATATACATATACATTATACATATACATATAATATATATACATATACATATATATATACATATATATACATATACATATATATATACATATATATACATATACATATATATACATATATACATATATACATAAATATATATATATATGTATATATACATATATATATACATATATATATATATAAGCAAGCAAGCAAGCAAGCACGCATACACACAGTTATATAAGAGGAGGCAGTTTGTAAGCAAAGTCATTCTTTAGGAGTAACACTGATTAAAGGATATATTTGTCAACTATAATGAGATTCCTAATGTCAATTTAAAGTTATATTGTTGTGCATTTCTCTAATATTTTTTTCTGTGTATTGTTATAATTTCTTTTCCTATCTTATGGAAATTTGATCATAAACAAATAACTAACTGTCATATATTTATCTTTAAACATTTTGTCTTTGATGAAGTGAAATTCCTGCAATATTAATGAACTACATTTTCATAAACCTTCAGATATCCCTTTTCAAGTTTTGTCTTATTCTAGATTACAGGAAATTTTACTTTTCCACTGCATTCATATCAAGGATCTTGCATAAAATCATGAACAGTTTTTTTTCTGAAACCATTCATAAACAAGCCGCCATTAATCTTTTATTGAAGTAAACATGACATATTTCATTTTATTCTAACATGTTACTGAAACTGAAATTAAATCTCTATAAAGACCTAAAAACCTTTATCTTTAAAAGTGGTATTGACTGCTACTTTGTTTTCAAATTCACCTCTCCCATGTAGAATGTATAGACTCCTTTATAAATAAAACTTTATAGCATTGCGGACTAGAAATAAAAAAAAATTCACAAAGAACCATTGTGCTTCATAGTTGCCTTTTTTATAATGTTGGTCTGACACAAGCACAAAGACACTTCATAACACAGGTTGAACTACAATGTATTTCAGAAGTTAAAAAGACTATATCACATGACAAAAGCCAAATAAGAATGGTTTCCACATGGAGTGACTAATACTGCATGACCCAACATAACAGTTCTTTTATCATTACTTTCAGGTAATGCCAACCTCTCACACTACCATGGAATCACAAAAGAACCCAAAGTCCATTGTTTCTAAGCCACTGACACTACTTATCCATCTTGCTACCACACTCTGACAGTTGAGCCACATACTTTGACAGTTCAACAACATACTTTGACAGTTCAGCCACATAATTTGACAGTTAAACCACATACTTTGACAGTTAACAACACGGCCCAACGATCGCCAAAAGCACTCGGTCGTTCAATCCACGACATCACTTCTGGCACCAAGAACGTATCCGAAATAGGCCTACAGTCGCTACTACACGACGGACATCACACGAATTTCGTCCCTTGTGAACATCCCACTGGTACCCGGGAAACCTCCTTGGCGTGTTGTTTACCTCCAGACTCGTGGCAAGGAGCATCAAGGTGTGACACAGCACAAACAACAACAAAGTCCCAGCAGCTGTGTGACGGCTCGCTCTCCCGCCAAAACACTGACCACGACAACGCCTACTTCACCACATCACCTCATCCCACCACCGGAATCTCACTGACACTCGTCGAAACGCACTCGCTTCTCAACGCAGATGCAAACTAACCCCAATGCAGCCGGCGTCACGTCCAATGCAACGTGCAACGGTCTCAACGGACGGCCCAGTCACCCTCTCCACACCCCCGCGATGTATATGAACCATTTCACTTCAAGACAGTATTTTCCGCTCCCAAACAGCATCATAAGATGATCTACACATCCTCTTCAAAACAAGTAGTGAACTGTCAACTTACTAAATTGGTTGGATGCTTTAGAATTTAGTGCGTCCGTATATTCGAGCACATACGCGAGGGCCGGCTGCTGCAAATGGCGAGCGAGCAACGTGATCGGCCGCACGGGGGCCACGCGGCGACGCGCACGGCGCCCGCCCCGCCACGCGCGCCGTCGCCCTCCCGATGCCCTCCCCTCACCCGTGCCCTTCAAGTGCCATACTCCTAACAACATAGCAATCGCTCTTCGACATCATACCTAACCCATTTCAGGCCTCCAGGGCCAGTCTAAAGCAAAGTGGATGGGCCGTGACGCGAGAGGCGGCACCGCTGCCCTGCGTCTCGTTCCCAAAGTGTGGCGCGAACACGAGGAGGCGTCACAAATGCACCTTGTTTCTATGGAGGCTTTTCTGCCATAGCAAGTGAAGGACATGCTCTAGTCATCCATCCAGACGACTCTACTATAACACATGAGTTCATCATCAAATAGTCACGAAAATTGTTATGTGGAAAGTGGACAGGAAATGGAAAGGAATGTTTCGTTTGTGAATCCGAGGCTGAAGGTGTTGTCGCGCGCCCACCTGTCGACGGTGCTGCCTTCCCCGGCGCTGGCTTCAACTAACTTTAACAGAGTGTAAAAAAGAATGGGATTTCAGACTACGCCAACAAAATATTTACATTGAGAAATCAATAATGGCCTCTGAATTAATAGATATAGGTTAGGAAAAACTATATATATTGACTCTTAGACAGAAAAATACGAAAATGTAATTATAAATCAGAGATGATTGAGTTAAGAGTTTGTCATGTAACTCGCTCCCTAAATGTTATGCTTATACTTGCACATTTAGCAAGCAAATCACTTTAAAATCATTAATCTTTCAGATTGTCTGCTTATTACGGATTGTGCTTCCAAATAACAAGTGGCAAGGTTATCGTAATGATTTAATTAATTTACTGAACTGAAGAAATTTTTGTACATATCTGTCAGTCAAATATCAGCCTCGTTTTGCATATATTTACTGTTATTTTCCTCATATGAAGATAACTCATTATTCACTAGAGGGATCTTGACGCCATGCGTTATGTTTACACAACGTTCATAATGCACCAGATGTATCAAGTTACAATGGATTAAGTCATGACGTCGTACAGCTCATGGTACGACGAAATAACGTCGTATGAAAATCACCAGATTATAGAACCACGCGGTATTTTTTTCTACTTTGTCAAGTTGACTGATAACAGGGGGGCTGAAGTAACATGCAGTGAATTACATCACATAACGAATGTATGCCGTATTGCTTGCAGTTTAGAAGTTTTAGTATTTTCGTGATGCATATCTAACACTTTAACTATTATTTCATTTCAATGATTGGAAAGTTACTCAACATATTAATCGTCATGGACAACCATTAGAAACAGGGGATTAACGTTGTTCATGTGTAATGATGCAATTATGGGGTATTCCTGCAGTGGTATTGCTGATTAATTATGTTTGACTCGTACATACTGGTTATTCTTGATGTAGTGTACTTCATATGCAGGTTTATCTTTGCTTTTGTTTAACAACATATATTATAAAACGTTAAGGAACATCAAGCCACGATTAGCTGCCCATTAACCACATTTCATTCGCCAATCATACTTCACGGTCGTGTGATATGTATGCCTCCTGCTGACCATCAACATTGCATGCCATTCACCCGTGGTCATTCCTCGATCTACACGTGGTACATTTTATTCAAGTCACTTTCCCGTTGGATATCATTACAGCACTAATTTTAATATGGGTTATGGCTGCACCCACGTTTAATCTGGATTTCTTTCCAAGCATTAAATATCCACTAATAATACCTCACCTATCCATGTCCCGCAGTCCATATTGAGAGCTACTTAAAATGTATAGCTCGTATATTCATCACAAAACAGTTACGTACGTGACCCACAACAATTAAATTCTTTATTATGAAATACGTACTTTCTTCCATGAGACATAACCATGCAAAATTCTGATTTCAGTGTTACTATATCCTTATGACAATGCATGCGGTACCTCATTTCCTTAACGTAGATGCTTCGGTCATGATATCTAACCCACTCAAAACTTCAACGAGTAATAATATACGATCTACTTGAGAGGTATATACTTATCTCTTTTCATACGCAGCTGGCATGGTATTTATGTGATGGTCCGTTTCAAGGAAGTTATTCATACCATTCATACCTGACTCATAACATCTTT
>NW_020869494.1:128977-131477 GCF_003789085.1 Penaeus vannamei
GAACCTGCTCTGTCTTACCCAACGTCTTGGCACGTAGTTTAGGAAACAACTATGTAAGATTTTCCATGAAACGTCAGATCACTTTGCACAAGGTATCACGAGTGGCACAGTCACGCGCCGTTTCGTAGTTGCCATTTCGTACGTGCTAATGATCAGCTGAATGCTGGTTGAGACGAGCCATTCCTTGCTAAATTACCAAGATAACCAGTATTAGTAAAACAACTCAAGATTCTAGCAGTCTTGAAGATAGCAGAGAAAAGTGCCACAGAACTAACATAAACTAATCAGCGGTGTCCTCGAAAAGTAAGACACTCATTAGCATTGAGTCTGTGTAGACTCAAGATCAGTAATCACTATTTACTGACCTTAACTAATCCATGCAAGTATCCACGTGTCATCATCATGAGATTTCTAGGAACTAGGTTGCGGTGTGCTGTTTAGGATAGCTGCAAGTTCAAAGATACAAACTTATTCATAGAAATATGCTTAGGATTCAAATACAGTGAGCGCACTATTCGGCGACGAGGCATGACACAAGAGGAGAAATCAAGATTCTAATGAGAGTAGATACTTATCATGTCAATAACACCTTATAAAACTGAGTAAACAGCGCATTCCGCAACCCTGCAACAGGAGAGTGCAGAAGTCTGCGCTAAAGTTATCCATACCTTGAACACATGCCTAAGGAAGGGGTCTAGGTAATGGGCGATATATTATATATATATTATATATATATATATATATATATATATTATATAATATATATTAGACAGTGTGTGGTAAACGAATGGCGTCAACGCACAATTCTTGTTTCCATTCTATCATTCAATAAATTGTGAATTATACTGATCGTGCAAGCCCCTCAAAATTAGCCGAGTTAATGCTATTCCTAATATTGACACTGAATTTCAACATGAAAATAATAATATAGTATACTCATACTCCATTACATTTCAACACTGGTTTACGCAACGGACCTCAGCGAATATTACCTATCCATACTATCTTACATTTCTTCTTTCATATTCTACTCCTGGTCAATCCCGTCATGGTTCTCAGGTGAGTTGGTTTTGGTCTGTCGCGTCTTTGTTCCATGCAAGTTCCAGGCAACCCCACATATTTTCCCTTCGTTTTTTCCCTAAGACTTGTTTTTCTGTCTTCCACGCATAGGCATTTCATATATGTGTGGCACTTTGCTGATACCTCATAGTTCCCATTTCCCTTACTATCTTGCCAACATAATCCGAGTAGGGCCTATCCGGTTCAAAGCCATATTCATATACACCCAATCCTGCCAGGATATTGTTACATTATCATATCATGTATAACAACCATGATTCACATCAGACTGTATCCTAGCTCCCTGGGTACTTGTTGCGCACCATAGTGAGTTTCCATAGTGGCACGGGGGGCACCCGTCCCCCTGCAATCTGATTGGCCACCCCGCGTGCCCCCCCAATGGTCATTGACCATTTATATATTAATATATGATATCTATATAGTAATATAAAATATTTATATATTAATACATCATATTCCTTTATATTAATATATAATACACACATAGCAAGATGAAAACAAACAATGTGTAACTGTGCAATAAAAGTACTGAAGTGGGCAGCCTTAATTTTTGTCACTTTTACCCCCTGTGTCCCCACCAGAAAATTCCCTGGATCCGCCCCTGAGGATACTCGCAATCAACATTGATTCCAAAAAGGCGTTGGCATGTAGCAGTGAAGCAAGGTCTTGGAGGACTCCCGGACCAAGATCTAGGTTTAGGTCTTTAGGGTTTGAATGAACCCGTCCAAATATTACGTACTTTTGGCAAAGAATTTGGTCACTCAAAGTCTGGATTATTTCGGTAGTGTAGTTCTTAACCATGGGGTTGTCAGACTAGGAAGTCAACAAACAGATTGGTCTGGTGACATGAGTTTATGGTCTTTTGACAGAATATTTTAGTATATTACCTGTGCAGAACTTAGCTGCAACTTTTCAAGGCTCTGATGTATTTAGTTTTGATGTACGGTACTGAAACTTGGACTCTATTGTGTGCCTTGGAGCCACACCTACATATTTTGAGCAACAGGTTCATGCGTCAGATAATGAGGAACAGTTCCAGTGTAGACTGCACGGTCGCTTGAGGACGATCCCACCCATCAAGATATAATTCTGAGTGGATGAGGTCTGTGGAAAAATATTGAAAGTTGTGCTTAAGGCATATAGGTCAATCCTGTCCCAAATAAGGTGAGATGGGCCGGGTTCCGTAAACCTAGAGATATACCAAGACGGACCCTCGTGAATGGAAGCGAAGGGTGGATGCCATAATGCGCCTTCCTCGGCGTTAGCTTAGTGGTTGGCTGACTGATAACTTCCCACTGTCCACATTTTTGTCAACACAATACTAGTGTGAAAAGAAATGGCGAGAGTAAATCGCCTTTGGGTACTCCAATACTTACCATATACTCAGCTGACAGGTCTCCTTCGACATCAACTGTGCATC
>NW_020869494.1:136477-138977 GCF_003789085.1 Penaeus vannamei
GAAGCTGAGCCCCTGGGCCTAGAGGTCTCTTGAACCAAGACCAAGTTCTGGGACTTTGGGGACTTGCTAGGAGAACCTGTTTGGTTAGTACGTGCTTGCAGCAAGGACATTGGTATTGTAGTTCATAACTCTGGGCTGTCAGACCAGGAAGTTAGTTGATGGATTGGCCCTGCAGCAGGGATCATAAACTCTCTTGACAAGAGTATTTGGGTATACTGGTACCTGTGCAGAAGGACCAAACTATGTGTTTTCAAGGTCCTGGTAATGCCAGTTTTACTGCACAGTAGTGAGCATGGATGTTATCCTGTGCCTTGGAATTTCTTTTTGATGTCTTTTGTAATAGGTCCTTGCACTGGGTCATGAGGTACAGTTGGCAGGACCATGTGTCCAACCAACAATAGCTCCATGAGACTGGCACAGGAACTGTTACTTGCATAATCTGTAATCGCCAACTTAGGCTGTATGGCCAACCGACTCGTTTCTAATAGGAAGATCCTGCCCCCCATCTTGTGTTTGTGCAGGACAAAGCCTGAATGGAGGAGGCCTGTAGGATGACCTAGGAAATCATGGCTTGGGCAGATTGATCATACAGGTCGTGAGGAGCTTGAGATGGACCAAGTCATTGCCTGGTGGCTCAACATGAGGGACCCTCACAGATGAAAACAAAGGGTGGATGTAGCTATGTGCTTCCAACGGCATTTGCTCCACAATGTTGATACTTATATACATATGTACATATATAAAGGGAACAGTTCTGCATAAGCCTCCCCTGCCAGTGCAGAGCTTCTCCATCATCAAGACTTCTGCAGTGCCTCTCCATGGCCACCTATGGAAACTGATACCTTGCTGTCCCAGGCTAAACTGTAGGAGATCTTAGAGCAGCTGGAGGCCCCAGAGGTACAGGGTCATGGCCCACCAGCATGTGGACACACCCTGGTCTTGTACTAACTCCTGCCCCTAAGCACCCTGGGGTTAATGGGTGGCTCGGGGGAGATGGCCCTTGCCAGTCCCCCTCCCCCCAACATTCTATATAATTGGAAATGCTTGGGGGACGGGAAATGCCCATCCTACCTAGTAAGAGAGGCAAGCTGTGGGTTGCGCTGGGAGGGCGACTACCATCCTGCCTGTGTTCTGGCAGCCGACAGCCTAGAATGAAGCTTGTGGGGCAAAGCCCTAGGGAACCCCACAGTTGGATGTCAGGTCCTGCAGCCTGCCACCCCCTTTTTATGTGGGGTAGCATCGGCAGTGGTGACAGAAGTGGCATCCACCCGGAGTGACTGCCCGAGGGTTAACCTCAGGTGGGAAGTCAGGGTGGGGACTTGGAATATCTCTTTATGTCAGGATGATCAGTTGCCTCTACTATCAAGGGAACTGGGCGGGCTGAGAGTTGGGATGGCTGCTCTCTTAGAGGTGAGAAGACTTGACAGCGACACAATCAGTGTTGGTGACTACACTTATTACTGGTCAGGCTGCAGCAACGGTCACCATCTTCAGGGAGTAGCCATAGCTATCTCCAGTAGGCTCCAGCCCTTTGAAGCTAGCATTTGGTTTCATATCTCTTATTGCTGTTTACGCTGCTGCCGATCTTTGTAAACTTGATGTGAAAGAGATGTTCTATGCCAAACTTGGATCTGTGGCTAACAGTTGTCCCTGGTGAGATATTCATATTGTGACTTCAATGCAGTATCTGGCTGTGATCAAGCTGGCTATGAGATGTCTGTCGGTCCTCATGGTTCGGGAGCTGATACCAGTAGCAAGAATAGCCTCCTTTTCCAGTACTTTGCAAGGTCCCAGAAATTTCTGGCTCCTGGTACCAACACCCAGACCCACATTGTTGGACATGGTACAGCGATGCGAGTAATGCATCGACCACATACTGCAGGGTGTATAGGAGTGCCGAGTTCGGTGGTACTGACCATAGATTGGTTGTGGCTACCCTCCAGGTCCACTTACAAAACTCCCCAGTGGGCCAATGATTACCATAGGGTGTTTCACTGGACAGGCTGAAGGAGGAGGACTGTGCTTGGGGGTTTGCAGAGGCAATCTCTGGTCATTTCACAGCGCTCAACAATCTGATGGGACACCTTCAAGCACAAAACGCTTGATGCAGCCCAAGAGTCGATCGGTGAATGCCTGAGGGCAAGACAGAATTTTATCTCACAGGAGACACTGGAAGCCACAGATGCTTGCCGTGCGGCTTGTCTAACAGGGGATCGGGATTTGCACTGTTCTCAGGTGCGTAGAACTGGGTCTCTGTTAAGAAGGGACAAGGAACAGTTTATTAGGAGTATTGCTGAGGAGTCAAAGGCCATTTCTTAGTAAATGACCTTAATCCTGCATACCAAGAGGTGTCAGGTGACAGCAGTTTGCTTAGTAAGTGGCCAGATCGTCTCAGATCCTTTTGGGGTGCAGGAGTGTTGGGCTGAGAATTATGAGCAGTTGTACCAGGTTGACCCACTAATAGATAGCTTGGATGCGGGTTGTGCTGTGATTCCGTTGC
>NW_020869494.1:143977-146477 GCF_003789085.1 Penaeus vannamei
AATTATGATGAATAGAGATCAAACAAATAAGATTTAGTCAATGCATTCCAGAATCTGAAGGCTTATTCTCTTTATTAGATTACATGTCAGTTGCTTGCTGGGCAAGATCCATCAATCAGTGATAGAAAGTTGAATGGTATATAAGGCAAAAGATGCGATTAATGTTTTTGATGTTAAATCTTCATGAAAATGATATATGCAAGCAGTATCATGAATCATACATAGGTTTGTTGAGAAATGGCTAGTCACATAACATTCATGATCTGTCCATAATTACCTTCATAATTTTAGTGAACTTTGCTTGGAATGTGGATGATTTTAAAATGTTATTATTCATATTTTCTCTGATGCAGTGTATATAAGTTCCATTATTTTTCTTTTTTTATTTTACTTAACACATTAAAAAGCATTTCAGTTTGCTGCCAAATGAAAACATGGCCAGTTCCATCACTTGCACAATCATGGTATTAGAGAACATGAACACCGCAGTAGCCGGTATCAAATTATCTAAGGTCATAATAAAAATAGTTATGTGGATAACAAGTGACAGGTCATGGATGTTAGGAAACTCCTCAGCTTTTGACAGATGCATAAGTTTGAATAAGTAATTTTCATAGTATATCAGTTGCATCTTCTGCTTTGTGAAATTATTATTATTCATTTGTACCTTGTCTCTATTTTGTTGTAATGAATTTTGTGTAATGATAAAATCAAATTGCTATTTGCACCATTGTAATCTGATTTTTCTAATCATATAAATTGTGGATATGCAATATCTCATTCTCTGAATTGAAATAATCTAAAAATTCTGAAATATATATTATAGTCTCTTTTGTTTCCCATCCAAGTTGTTCCTTCTTTATTCTGCAGTGGCACATGTCTATGGCAGCCTTGTTTCCCTGACATGTTTACACTCAGCACTGCTAAATGTATTCTCCTGCTGTTTTAAGAGTAAGTAAAATTAGTTAAGATTATACTATAGGAACTTTTTTATTGTTGGTCCTATTTGAACAAAGGGAACAAAAGTTATGCTTCTCAGTGCTTTTGCATTCAAATATTAAATGGCTTTCAATTCAAAGTCATCTTAACTGCTTCTCAAAATGTATACTAGGATTTATGGCAGGATATGTAATTCAACCCGGTAACTTGCCTCTTGACTTAACTAATTATTCTTTTAATGATTTCTGCACTTGATATATAGCTATTTTTCAATTCTGTTTGATGTTTTTTTATTATGTAAGCAATCTACATATTAATTTTTGTTTGACTTATTTATAAACACAATTTAAGCCTACATAGAAAAGAGAATGAAAGCACATGACACAGTTGTAGCATTCTGTGTGGTAAAGTAATGTGAACAGTTAGACATTTATCAAGGACATGAATATCTCTCTCTATACTGTCATTAAAAACTTTACCCTCAGAAAATAAACTTGACCTCTTACAAACATTTCCCAATAATTAATGGTAATGAAACATTGTCACTATTATTGTATGCCCTAATAAAAAAATCACAGATATTGGTGAGAAACTCGAGTCTGTCAGATATGATGTTCTTACAAGACCTTTTGGTTAAGACAACACACATGCCTTTAGGTTTCTTTACAAGTACTTGTGTTTGTATTATATCAAATGCAAATTATTATATCAATATCTAATGCTTGTTTGCCTAAAATTAATAGATATGTAGATGTTGAATAGACTGATAATAATTAGAACAATTAGGGCAGTTTAAGATGAGTTGCAAAGGTGGTATATACAATCTGCTGGTAAATTGTGCTAAAGTAAAGACTAACTTATTTATATGTTGTGTGCCTTCTTCCCTATATAGAAGAGTATAATTTTTTAGTGTTCTAATTTGGTAGCTGTTAGCTAACACATTAAGACTAATATCAAAATTCATAGATATACCACTGGATCCATAGAAATACAACTGTTTTGTATCAGTAGATATGACTGTTGGCTTGGTTTTTACTGGTGGCAGGAATTGAAGGTGCTTGATGTAAGATTATATATATATAAAATTAGTATCTTGTGTGGAAGGTGTTACATATGTTAGAGTCTGGACTTGGTGTATTGCTTATCCTCTTTGTTAAATTAATATTTAATGTATGCTTGGTAAGAAGTTGTATTTGAATGTGGTTGTCTGAATTGTCTCAACTAAAAAGAGGAGAAATCAGTGTTTTTGATGATTTCTAATATGGTGCAATTTAATTATTCAATGCATGTGGTAATATCAGTGAAGCTCCCTTAAGGTTTTTCTTACCTTAATATGATTTCCAAAATAACAATGAATTATACACCACAATCTTGTCTACACTGGGTTACTAAGCATCTGAATAGATAAACAAGCTTCATGTTATGCAGGGGACCTACCAATTATTTTAGAGTTTTTATTTTTATTGTATTTGATTTACACCTATTCATATGTTTTGTACAGAACAATGATGAATGATAAAAAACAATCCAGTTTGTATTCCATTTTATGCTCTGTCTTTTA
>NW_020869494.1:164812-167312 GCF_003789085.1 Penaeus vannamei
AGAAGGTTTATTGAGCATCAAGAAGGTTGACCACCAATGACTAGTACTAGGCGCATTTGGATGGGTAGCACGTAACATAAGGTAACATTAGGTTCTGTCAGTTAATGAATGTTTCAACACCCCTTCTTTCATTACTTTTCTGTGTAGATGTACCATCCGCAAGCTATGCCTGGAAGACCACCAGCTCCAGGGAAGAAATCATTTTCATGTGCAGGAACTTATTCCTGTGAGATGCAGTGCATCTATATACATTAAGTGTGTGTGTGTGTGTGTGTGTGTGTGTGTGTGTATATATATATATATATAATATATATATTATATATATATATATATATAATATATATATATATATATATATATATATATTAGTAAATATATATATATATATATATATATAATATATATATATATATATATATATATATATATATATATATATATATATATACATTAAGTATGTCTTATGGAAAACCGAGTATTACAAAATTGTGAAAAAATAACTTCAATAACACATTGTTACTTATTGTTATTTTTATTGCATAGAGTCTGCTCAAGGAAAAGATTCTTATCATCCTGAAATGGTATAACGACTGACAAATATAGATTTTAGAAAATGGTAAAACAAAATAAGCATATGCAGATTAAGAGCTAATATCATTAAAAAGAGGAGGCAGGGAGTTTTGAAGGGCTGAACCAACAACACACATACCTACTCAAGTCAGCCCAATGCCAGGATTTTGGTACATGCGTGAACTGCAAGGCACCCAGATCCAATGGCTTAATATCCAAAAGAACACATTTTAAAAATTGGCTCAAAATATTAACTTTTTAAAAAATCAATGTTTCAAAATAAAGAGAATAATTACCTGAAGTTTAGCTGCCAGCAGCCTGGCTCGGGCTTGGTCATAGACAGAACCTCCAGACAGTACTACACCAAGACTTGCAGCAACACTTGCTTCGGCCTCATTCAACAAACCTAACTGTAACTGTAAATAAAGAGGAAATTAATATTCAACTGATTAATGGAAACTGTATAGGGTGCTACTGTTCATTAAAGGTATATATGAAATGAAATTTGGTTATTAAAGGAAAATAATAATGGGATCCTGAAATATATGAAATATTACGAATCTGATATTGCAAATATCCCTTCTTGAGAAAACCTGGGAATATTCAACCAAGTACTTCTATCCTATGTAGGCTATATGAAGCAAATAATAACTATCTATGGTGCAAAGATGTGATTTGCTTTTTGTCATATATCAAAAGGAGGTCTAGAAAAGTTAATGCTAAGATCTATATCATAAGTTGATCAACTTTTACTTCACCCACAGAAAATAGAATTTTATATAAATAAAAAATTAAAATAAAATACCTGAACATTCGCTGTATGGAGGTGTGTAATTGCTGCTAAGTATGTCAAGTGATGATCATGAGCAGTAGTGAGAGCTTCAACTAACAAAGGAATAGCTACAGCATTTCCTCCACCTGCTACTGCCACACAGCTCTCCATTAGGAGAAGTCTCACCCGTAATTCACCCACCATCTCTGGAGATTTATGTAATTCACTCAACAGTTCCCACACCTGTGTCAGTTCACCTTTTGCAACCAACAACTCGCACTGCCTGTAGGGAATACACAGAGAAAGTTTTGATGCACAAATAAAATAAAACAAAACTGACAGATTAATAAATTTGGAATGTCAATATAATTCACACAATATAAGACTTCTTTCCCTTCATGAAGTCAAATTTCATTAATATTCCAGCAATCAAGTCTCTACCTCAGCTTTGCTTCTGTCGGATGTGTAGTAGCCATATTGGTGATTACAGTTTGTGCTTCTGTCCAGCGTCCTTGGTGAAGAAGGTCATTTAAAGTTATGTGTGCTTGCGCAAACATCCATGTATGTGCATGCTGACTGTGGGTGGGAAACCTTTCTTGTGCATGTTGTAAAACTTCCCCAGCTAACTGGTACTCTCCCTATAAATAAAATGAAATTAAAATCATGAAAGGATGAAATATAAACAAATATTAATATAAAAATATATACTTACTAAATGAAGAAAAAGAAAACCAAGTATTATGCATCACTTTACTCACTAAATTTGCAAAACTAATTGCAATGTTGCACACAGCAGCACAAGTGGGTTGAGAGGCATAGAATGTAGAAGGACTAGTGGGATGATGTGTATTAAGGTTTAGTAACAACTGTGATGCTAATGCTGTCATTGTTGTGTTTCCCCAGTTGGCCCACAATGCAGCTCTCAGAGACCAGGCCCCATGTTGTAGAGACACTAAACTGTGCTGGCAGTTTAGTGCCTCTGCTCGAACAATACTCTGCGAAAGTAGTTTTTAGATTAATCTTGTGAAATATGCTTTTTAAACTGGCATGGTAAAATATCATATATCATTAATATTTGGCCACATCTCGGCACAAAGATCTGGTTTTAATACTATCTACAATACAGATTATGGTGTTACAGTACTAGTCTTTTTTCTA
>NW_020869494.1:172312-176226 GCF_003789085.1 Penaeus vannamei
TTGATTACTTCCAAGCAGTTGAGATGGCTATACTCCAAGGCGCCAAAGACTACCCCTACGAAGTCGGGGATGTAGAGGCTCTTCTCAGAAGAACATTTACTGCGGGGTTGCCCACTTGGCTACGTCATCAGCTGCTCCTTTTGGACTTCACAACCACCAGCCAGATGGCGCAAAAATGTCAGGCGGCATGGGATGCCACCGTTGGCATCAAGACATTTCTACCCACAATTAGGAGTGCATCACATTCAAGTTATGGGCTCTACCCACCACAGTCAGTGCACCAAGGACAGCCACTGCCACTAGGATTTGCGTCTCCAGTGCAACATGCTGAGGGAGTTACACCAGCATTGGAGTTTTATAGTGATGGACCTCTACACCTGGCCCCGACACTTCTAACTAGCAAACAGGTTGGCACGGTGCAACAGATTCCCCGACAGAAGCATGTCATGTTTGATTCGCCACCCAGTCAGCAACAGATGGATGGTCCTAGTCCTTCATGGTCGCGCCATAATAACTCCATAGGACTGCACCCGGACTCTGTGCTGACCCATCGAACCTGTGTTGCAACAGGAGTTTACTTTCCAGGAGACATCCTTCTGGGTATGGATCTGCTTCATCGTCTTTCATTTCGACTCGTACATTCGCCGACGTCGAATTTATTAGAAATAGATGGATACCATCATCAGATCACATCTACCGGTGAGGAATCAAAATGTTTGCATGAAGCCCCAGCTGAAGAGGACCATGGCAAGCATAACCAGAAAATCCAGTGCATTTCCCCTGTGCATGTTGCTGAGCGAACTGTAGTCCCAGCCCAATCAGGATACTTTGTCCCAGCAAATTTGACTCGAGGTGTACCGTCTGATGCCCGTTTCGCTATTATAGAAGGCAACGCTACCTGCTTGACGGTACCAAGGACCCTCATCTCTGTCCACGAACAGAGGTCTAGTGTTTGGGTCGTGAATACAGACCTGAAAGCAAGGAAAGTTTCCCCAGGTACGATACTTGGCTATACAGAAATTGTGCAACTCGAAGAAGTCATGAGAGCAGATGATCACGTTACACGGGTTTTAGACGTTAGTGACTGCAGTGATGAAAACGCTCTGCTCCCCTATAAGGAAGTACAGGATCATAGACTTTTAATGCAGCAGCACTTGTCTGTGATACAGATTGTGACATTCATGATGAGTATGATGATGATGGTTGCCACGACGACTTACTATACAGTGCACAGGACTTCTTTATCTTCCCAGAGACCCCAGCGCTTGATGAAGCATTGCAGAGAGAGATGCGTACTGAAATTCCCAACACTTCTAATGCCGCTACTTGGTCCTTGCCGGATGTAGTTTCCCACTCATTTCCAGATGTGCCTTTGGAACATCTCACAGGTGATATGAAGAAACAGTTGACCGGTACTGCAGGAGTTTCCTCAGTTGTTTTCTGGAGATGAGATGACGGTGGGAGAAGTTCCAGGGATAGCGCATCGGATAAGAACGACCACTGATACCCCAATCTGCACACGGCAATGGAGACTCCCTCTATCCACAAAAGAGATTAGGTAAAAATGTGATTGAATGCTAGCCCAGAGTGTAATTGAACAGTCTACCAGTCCCTGGTTGTCGCCAGTAGTCCTCGTCCGTAAGAAAGATGGGTCTCATCGTTTTTGCGTCGATTACCGTGGATTAAATAAGATTACTACTCCTGATAGCTATCCTCTTCCACGGATTCAGGAAATCTTGGACTCTGTCTTTGGGAGTTGTTGGTTTTCCGTGCTTGATAGTCGAGC
Source organism: Penaeus vannamei (assembly GCF_003789085.1). Classification (NCBI taxonomy): domain Eukaryota; kingdom Metazoa; phylum Arthropoda; class Malacostraca; order Decapoda; family Penaeidae; genus Penaeus; species Penaeus vannamei. Next base: position 174,099 of record NW_020869494.1, read on the forward strand.
AGCTTACTGGGCAATATCGATACATCCAAATGATCGGGAGAAGACTGCATTTTCTGATGGTCAGAGACTCCTGCAGTTTAAGAGACTCCCGTTTGGCCTATCGACTGCTCCTTCCACTTTACAAAGGACGATGAACCCCATACTTTCTTCGGTCCTTGGTCGACACACATTTTAGCGTACCTGGACGACGTGGTCGTGGCTTCAAGGACATTTGACCAGCACTTACAAGACCTACAGGAAACTCTTGCATTGCTAGAAAAGAGCTGGTATGCGACTTAATGTTGGAAAATGTGAGTTTGCTAAGCGCCAGGAACTACTTGGTTTTGTCATCAGCAAAGATGGAGTATTTCCCAACCCTGACAAGGTTAAAGCCATAGCAGCCATGAAACGCCCTCGTTCGGCAAGAGATGTGCGGCGCTTTTTGGGAGCATGTGGCTTCTTTCGGAGGCACATAAGAGGTTTTGCAGCCATAGCTCGCCCATTAACCCATTTGACGAAGAGGTCCACACGGTTTCAGTGGAAGGAAGCTGAACAGGAAGCATTTGAAACCTTAAGGGAAAGTTTAGTTAGATCCCCTGTTATTCAGCTCCCAGACTTAGGTCGTCCATTTGAGATACATACAGATGCCAGTGGTCAAGCCCTTGGCGCTGTCCTGCTCCAGAAAAATGAGGATGGTGTTTCTCATGCAGTAAGTTACTGGTCCCGAGTACTTAAGGAAGCTGAGATGAGGTATCCAGCAATAGATCTGGAAGCTCTTGCGGTTGTTGAAGCTGTTCGAGCCTTCAGTGCCTACGTGTATGGTAGAAGGTTTAGTGTCTGGACAGATCACCAGCCTCTTACTGCTGTTTTCTCTAAGAAAACTAAAAGTAACAGGCTCAGTAAGTATGCCTATGAACTTGGTGAATATGACTTCACTTTGCATTATAAGAAGGGAGCTTCTAATCATGTACCCGACCTTCTTTCTAGACCTGTGGTTGACGCAGATGAGCCACGAGAGGAGCTTTGTCCCATTGCACAGGTGGCAGACACTAAGTCTGCTGTTTTGCAGCCAGATACCCAACAACCTGACGAAGAACTGGAAGTTGCAGCACCTCCTATGGCAGCACAGTCACCACCTGTCTCCGTTTCACCACTCCCTGTCGTGCCCCTACCCACAGATGACCAAAATGGAGCGCCAAATCCTTGCTTAGTAACAATGGACTCCAAGCAAATGCGGCAAGAACAAATGAAGGACTCTATCTGCAAGGACCTCATCGGCTGGCTAGTGGAGAATATCCACTACCTAAGTCCCAACCTCCAGCTGCCCTGTCTAACTTTGAGATTGAGGGAGTTTTTGTACTTTCTTAGACATCTCCCTGATAGAGTGGTGAAGCAGATATTTGTGCCTCAACATCTCTACCCTCAGGCACTACACACATGGCTCACTGTCCCCCATCTGCGACTCATCCAGGTGCTCTTCGAACATACCATACCACAACCTCTGCAATAATTGTGCTGGGTGCGTGCGTGACCTGCCAGCGACGAAAGGGATCGGCACCACAGGCACCCTTACAATGTCATCCTCTACCCACGGCACCCCTAGAACTTGTGTCGGCGGACCTAATGGATCTGCGCAGTTCTGCCAGGGGTTTTCACTACGTTCTGTCGATCTTCAACCACCATACGCGGTTTCTCCAGCTGGTATCCTTGCGTGACAAATCTGCAAGTCGCGTTCTGGGGGCTTTTGTCAACCACTTCGTCACACTGTTCGGTCCACCTGCAAAGCTGCATACCGACAACGGAATGGAGTTCTCATCTGCTGAGTGGCGCTCCGTCCTGTCAGCCTGTCTGTAAAGCATTCGTTCCCTGTGGCATATCATCCCCAGTCAAATGGGATGGTCGAGCGGACCAATCGGACAGTGAAGGACGCCCCTGGCTGCCTTAGTTTGGCGATCACCCTCACAGTGGCCCCTGTATCTGCCAGCAGTCTGCTTTGCCTTGAATTCAGCCATTCATCGGTCTGTATCGGAGCAACCTCTGTACCTTTTTACCGGTCGGTGGCATTCTTCCCCGAGGGTCTAACTAAACGTGCAGTGGTGGACGAAGCGCTTGATGGTACAACGTACTCACTACTATGTCGCCGCCCTTG
>NW_020869494.1:181399-183899 GCF_003789085.1 Penaeus vannamei
ATAATCATGCCTTCACCACTCCAAACCAGGATGGTGCTAGAGGTCTGATGACCCTGGTAAAAGAAGCAATCCCGTTTCCTTAATAGCCAACCCGCCGCACTGTGGAGATGGTGTTGAATCTCTTGCTGTTGAGATTCAGCTACCTGGGGGCCCTATAAAAATATATAATATGTGTAGCAAACCACTGTGTGAGAGCTTAGATTTAAACCAGGTCTGTGCTACCGCAGCACAAGACCGAGTGATCATAGGGGGAGACATCAATGCACACATAGCCATGCTGAATCCCCGCAAAAGGCCGAACGCGACAGGCATTCACATAGCAGAAGTGCTTGAGACATTCCCCGAGATCGCTCTTCTCACACCAAAAAGAACCAACGCATGTGAAGGGAGGGGTCCTAGACCTCACCTTTGCCACTGCAACAATGGTGGAGAGAATTCGGTGGTGTGTCGATGATACGGTTACTAGTGATCACTACGGCATAGTCACCACACTAATGGATGCAGGTCCAGCCCAAAGACCACATCACACTTCCTAAATGGAAAACAGACAAGGCCAACTGGGTTGCCTTCCAGGAAGGCTTAGCTCGATGTCTGAAAGACAATGAACGCAACAATAATGAAAATGTGGATGTGCTAGAGGCAAGGCTAATCCAGGCCATAAACCAAGCAGCCTCACAAACCATCCCCAAAACTCGCCCATGGTCCAGAACTCACAAAGACGCCTGGTACTATAATGACGAAATCAAAGAGGTCAACCACAGGGTTAATATGTGCAGAAAAAACTTCCGACGGCAAAGATCTCCCAACAATCTGGCCCTGTTGAGGGAAACTGTCGTGGATGCCAAGGAAACTGCCAACAGAGTAAGGCAGGAAAAATGGCTGGAATGGTGCCAGACTTTTGGACACCAGACCAGCCTTACAGAGTTGCGGAAATGGGTCAGGCAAGCGACAAGCCGCCAAGCCCCGAAATGCACTCATCATGATCCACAATCACAGGCTAACAGATTGGTGCTTGAGTTCTCAGCCAGAACCAGCACCAACAATCTGCCTTCAATGATGAGAGATAAACAACAAAACTTAGATCTAGAAAGACTTGCTCTCATAAGAGACAAGGCACTCGAAGCTGATGACACGGATGCCTTGTTCTCTCTTAGGGAACTAAGAAAATCGTACAAAACCAGTTCTAGATCAGCACCGGGATCTGATGGGATTTCCCACCCCATCATTTCGCATTTAGGCCTTGCAGGAGAACTTGCATTCTTGCAGGTTATCAACAAATTCTGGCAAACCGCCACGGTGCTCCAGAGCTGGAAACGAGCCACAATAGTTCCCATCCCAAAACCAAAGGAGCCTGGCAAGTACCGTCTCATCTCTCTTCTCAGCTGCCTGGGTAAAACAGATGAGAAGATGGTACTCAACAGGCTCCGATGGAAGACGGGTCCCCCTCATGAACACCTGCACGGGTTCACAAGGGGCAAGAGCACTGCTCACAGCATTTCCACACTCTTAAGCACAATCTGCACCTCACCCGCCGTGGTTGTCTTCCTTGACCTGGAGAAGGCTTTTGAACTGGCAAGCCCGCTTGCCATTCAAGAGACCCTAATCCACAAAGGAGTCAAAGGCAGACTCTTGGCTTGGTTCTTAGTCCAGCCCTGTTTAATACCCTCATGTCCAACATACTCGACATTCACCTGCCAGAGAGATGCAAGATCATCTCTTATGCAGATGACTTGGCTATCATAGCCTCTGGCAAACACTGCCTAACTAGAGCTCAGCGTTGTCTGAACCTGGTGTCTGAAGAGTGTTGTAGGACGGGTCTAAAGCAAAATCCAAAGCAATGGTTCTGAGAACTAATGTCAGAAACAAAAAACTCACTGTACAGGGTATGGATCTGGAATGGGTGAAGTACTATCTATACCTTGGTGTATGGATAGGACACACACTCACTTTCGAAAAGGAGATCCAATACCTGCTTGACAGAAACAAGGAAAGACTCTCAGTCATGAAAGTCATGACAGGGAGACACATAGGAGCAGGACACAAAGTACTAAGATCATTCTATGTACATGCTGTCCGCCCTATTATTGACTATGCATTCTAGGTGCACCAAAGTGGACAAAGGTCATCAACCTCCTCATGGAAGCTGATTTACCGTCCATGGACACCAGAATTGATCTAATGGTAGCACAGTTCCTTTCCAAGGTCCTGCAGGCACCCAGAAACTCCTATCTAAGACAAAGAGTTCTCAGACGCCTACAAGATTACCAGCTATTTGCAGACAATTCCTGGCTCACACATACAGCCAGAGTTTTGATACGCTTTCAGCTAAAAGAATCATTGCTTGCCAAGGGCATGGACTCCCTTTACCCTGATTACAAAGAACCCCCGCCGTGGGTAAACGAAATGATCGACTTCTCAATTCTAAATCTCACAATGAGAAAAGATCAATATTCCATGCCTAGCCTAAAGGCACAAGCACAAAGGGTCATTGTTCAAATAA
>NW_020869494.1:188899-203899 GCF_003789085.1 Penaeus vannamei
TTCTCTTCAAGCAGCTCTCGTGTGGGTAGAAGCAACGAAAACAGGATCTCACTTTCTTTTCTATCATATTCAGATTTTTTAGACTGGGATGATGGCCACACACACTGGCTGCTAAAGGTCACTGCCGTGCAGCTGCGTTTACCCATATATCCAAAAGAATTATCGAAGCGGGTAATTGTGAAGAAAGAGGCAAGCAGATACATAAATAGGGAGGGAAATTACGAAAGAACAAGAGGGATAGAAGCAGACTTTCAAATCGTGCGCATTCATCAACTCAGTTGATGAATGCGCAGTGAGAAGCAAGAGGAGATGGAAGTGACGTGTGTGTGGCGCCAACACTCATTCGTTTATGTATTTTTGGTTGTTCTTGTTTTCGGCATGCAATCTTGCATTTATATATGTGTGTGTGTGTGTGTGTGTGTGTGTGTGTGTGTGTGTGTGTGTGTGTGTGTGTGTGTGTGTGTGTGTGTGTGTGTGTGTGTGTGTGTGTGTGTGTGTGTGTGTGTGTGTGTGTGTATTTGTATATATATCATTGGAAGACAAATGACATAGAAAATGCAACATGTCAACAAAGTAGGGAGATATGTTTATTTGGACAAAGCATCACTGAACGGAAAATGAGCGCATGAAGCTGAATATCTTAAATCTGAACAGCGGCACTATGGTAAAAGTGATGCAATACATGATTCATGATTTTCATTCAGTAGAAGAAGAATGACCATAAAATATGCTGTATGAAAAGGAATGGACTGTATTGTATGTTATGTGTTGTCATGTGCGCTTAGCTGTGTCTGTAACAACAGAAAGAATAAATCTGGGAATGAAAAGCAAAGACAAAGCAGAGGTTGGCGAGTGGCTGAATCTAATTAGGACTGAGGCTCCTCTACCGCGCAGGTGATGTCTGTACAACAGTAAGTGGAAGGCTCATTTCTGCAAGTGAATTACCATACTTATGCTCGTTTTTTTTCTTTGGGAGACGAATTTCTAATCGTGTAACTAATCGTTCCCCGCTGCATATAAAACGTCTTGGCAGCAAGACTGGCTCTGCCCTCCGCTTCCGAGGTCGCTGTCCTACCATGGTCCCGCTTTCACTTCAAGGATTAGAGTATTAGTAATGGTTATGGTAACCCACTGAGAGCAAAGCTAAGATGATGCTATATATCATTTTCGTTATTCATTTCGTCCTTCTTTTATTCATATAATATCATAATTACTATATTTGCTATTACCGCTGCTGTTATCATTATCACGATCATTATTATAATTATCATTATTATTATTATCCCCATCATCATTATCATCATCATTACTATCAGCAGCAGCAGCATTATAATCATCACTATTACTGTTATCATTAAAATCATCATTATCCTTATCATCACTATCATAATCATCCCTTTTACCGTCACCAATCATTACCATTGACAAAAACAATATGTAGATACAAATTGTACCCGAACACTGTATATGTAGATATTTTTTGCAGTATTTAGATATAGTATTCAAACACATTATTACATACAAAAATACAGTATTACATACAAATTTCGCATTTAGAAACATTAAATAATTGTAGGATTGATATTATGGCCTTCTTGTTCAAGGAGCAACAAAACTATGGGGTACATGCCGTATGTGAGGATATTGTACTGGAAAATAAAGGCAAGCACCAATGGTCGAATATTTCTTTAAATAATAAAAGAAATTTAATTGTACAAGCCCTAATAAGAACATTAACAAAACACTGCATAGTAACAATACTTATAGGAAACTCAGTATGCAAGCAGCATACAATCTATTGATATGTATTTGTAGAATCAGTTTATCTATGTGCTTCGGAACATTGGTGTGTTTTTTCTGCTGAAGGTTATTAAAATAATTTTATGGTGCTCGTTGATAAGTTTGAGGTAAGCATTGAGAGGGTTTCGTCGATGCTGTAATATATTATGTCTATAATACGAAACATTTTGACCATAACTTTAGTATTGCTTTTCTATCCATACTGACGTTATCATATAATTTTACAGTGTACCGCGACAGTTGGAGGGGTGATACAACATGTCATTTAGGAATCACACTTGAGTTTGTGGTCTAGTTCGACCAGAAGGTGGATTTGAAATTACAGATAGGCGTAGCTTTGGCATGAACGTGGGCAGGAGGGAGGCGGTAATTGTCTGTACTCCAGCCCTATCTCCTGCACTGTAGACCTCACATGTTCTATTATTCGGTTTCAAGGTGAGAAAGTAGGCTAAATGTTGAAAATTAACTGGAAATACGTGAAAGGATGGGCAGATACTACAATTTCTCTTTAAGTTGTAGTTGCTCAGGGTTTCAAGAAGATTCTTAATGGCATTTGTATCTCGAACCGAGTGTTAATGATGCAATTGTAGTAAAAGCTTCAAATCCCCTTCTCAAACTCTGGTGGTTAAGCTTGAAAAAAATGGAATTACCTGACCATATCACAACTGTTTCCGGTCAGTCAATCAAAGAAGATTCACGACACTGACCACACTCTGTGGATATTGCTGGTGATGGAAGAGATGATGAACATTTTCACTTTAACAAGACACTTCTTTTGCAAGCTGAGAAGGATGCCCTGTCCCCAGACATGGCAGACATACAGTACATAAAGGACTTCGTCTTTGTTTTATCCTGCCTGTCCAAGTACGAAGTCATTCAGGAAGTTCTTTTATGAAGCACATCACGCTCCCTCACCAGCTCCTGTTCAGCATCGCTTTTCTTTTGATGGGATGATCCACTGGCCAGAGAGGAGGAGATTGCCTGATAAAATGTTTGAGACCTGACATCTGAAAGCAAATGCATAGTTGGCCACGTAAACTGAAAAGCTGTAAACTAAACTCTGCATGAAGTGATTTTAGAATTTATTTACATTACATTTAAATACATTACCCAGCTAAAGTATTTACAATTCAATCATATCAATGTATTTGATATTCAGACACTTTAGGGAGCAGTGTTTATTATTTAAAGATGTTATCACCGTCAATATTATCGTCATTATTATAATTATTATTGTCGTACTAGCTTCATTATTACCATGTTCTTATCATCATTATTGCTATTATTGTTACTATTATTGTCTTTATCATCATCATTAAAGTTATTGTCATTACGAATATTGTTAATATCATCACCATGATATCCTGGCGACATACTGACAAGGCGACACCCCGAGCACTGCATCACACGTGAGTGCAAGACTTACGTGGCCACGCTGCTGGCCCCGCCCCCGAGCGTGTGTGGTGCCTTTGACCCACGTGATTTGCTACAGTCAGTGCCACAGACTCGCCCGCCAAACCGGCGGGCGAGACAGGTTAATTTAGAAATAGTTTAACAAGTCCATGCAATTTTCACGATTAGAGTTCAGCCTAAACGAACACGTATATCAAAATAAAGAATCGTATTACGTTTTGATTTGTCAAATCCTAATTTTGATATCATTTAACAATTTTCATCTACAAATGGATTTCATTTCATAAGTAGTTTTAGCTGCAGTTTCCCGTGAAGGTCGCACGGCCACAAAACCAAATTTGAATTCCAGAAAAATACCGGAAGCCTAATGACATCATAGTAAGCGTTCAGCCAGTGCCACTGGACCGCCAGACGAGGAGGCGACTGATAACTCTTCACTACAGCTGGATTTTTCGAATGATTCTGCTGCGGTTGACCAGTGGTTGCGCTGAGGTCTGGCGATGCCTGGGCCAACTTCTTGATTGTGTGCCCCAAAGATTCAAGTATAAGGCCTAGTACTGTGAAAAGCTCTGAGAAAGGGAGATATTTTGAACATAACAAAGATGATACGTGAAATAAACACTTTATTCGATTTGTATATCAATTTCAAAATCACTATCTTATTTCTCTCTCTGATTAGATACACCCATTTAAAGAGGGGGTAAAGAGGCCACTGCCTCTTTACCCCCCCCCCCCCTCTGCACGCCACTACAGATTTAGTGGAAGAAGTTGAGGAGATTCGTGGAGAATCCTGTCGGTTTGAGTAAAAAAATCAAACGATGCAATAGTGGACAGAAACCCTCGGTGACCTAGCTCGCATCAGGCAGGCTTCAACAAGCGGCCCTGGTTCATTAAACACTGGTGCCTGCACTTCAAGCAAGGCAATGAATGAAGGAAAGAAAGGAAGTTTGAAACAGAGAGACAAGAAAGACAAAAGGAATGAATGAGAGATAAAAGAAGAGAGCGTGTGTTGAATGAATTCACAATATGATTGATTTGATAGAAAATTACGTGAAAGCTACCGTGTCACAGGAGGTGAAGACGACTCCAAGTTTTCCTATTGAACAAATTCAAGTTTTCCAGTGGAACGACTTCAAGTTATTCTATGGAACGACTTCAAATTTTCCAATGGAACGATTTTGTTTTTTCTATGCTTTCCCTAAACTAAAGTATGTTATGTGGCGGAGGCACTTTAAGACGACAAATTTGTTATTCCCTTAAAAAAAAACGAAAAAAAATCGGTATATTATATGATTCCACTGTTTACTTCTTCATATTCTACCATAATTCATTATTGTAATGTATGCATATATGTGTGCGTGTGTGCTTGCGCGTGCGTCTGTGTGTGTGTGTGTGTGTGTGTGTGTGTGTGTGTGTGTGTGTGTGTGTGTGTGTGTGTGTGTGTGTGTGTGCGTGTGTGTGACGCCTCACCGAAAAATTAGCCGATATGAAATCACCCTTCTTACTTCCTCCAAACCCAAACCCTATCCTTAATTATTTCAATGTCATCCGTCCCCTACCCTTCCTCAACTCTCTCTGCTGCAACCCTACAGTTTATGCACACTACAGTGCAGGAGCTCATTATGATGGAGTGCTTATGTGCGCTCGTGCAGACATTGTTTAAATGTCTCAATACGAGTACAAGCGTATATGCGCGGGAGTGTATTTAAGGTGTATATGCGTGCATGTGTTTCATGATAGTACAAGCTAATACACACGCGCGTCTAAATGTATATATGAATACGTATGTGGGTATGCGTATGCAGGCAGGCATTACACGTGTATGTTTTTGTTTGTATACTGTGTGTATAATTATGGGTAAGTGTGCAAGACATATATGTATGTGTATGTAAGATTGTATATGATTCTATACATGTGCACATGTTTGTGAATATATGCATATACGTATGTGCATAAATATAGGTGTATGCAATGTGTGGGTGTAAACATATATATGTTTGTGGATACTAACGTGTGCCAATGTATGAATGTGCACATACACATACATGTAGGCTATTTGTATATATAACTGCATGTATGTGTACAAAAATGTGTGCATGTTTGCGTATTTGTATATGCGTATATGCATATGTATACGTATGTAGGTACATATGCTGTGCGCTTATGTATATATATATATATATATATATATATATATATATATATATATATATATATATATATGTATATATATATATATATGTGTGTGTGTGTGTGTGTGTGTGTGTGTGTGTGTGTGTGTGTGTGTGTGTGTGTGTGTGTGTGTGTGTGCTTAGGAGACTCAACCCATGCTCAACAGGTAGTCAGCAGGTCTTGTGCTGCTACTCATAAATCCAGGCTATGCAGATTCAACACTGCTGGAGGGGCTTATCAATGACACCCCGGCTAAATCGACTCCCGCCCCCCCCCACATCAAGATATGTCTAAGCCAGTACGTAGGTGGTACTCGGCTGTCTGCCTCACACAGAGCAGTAGCCCTCACACCCCGGAGGCGAAGGAGCCCCTGGCTCCGGCGGCGATCAGGATCACTCCCGGAGCAGAGGGTGCTAAAAATCTCCGGTTAAAGATAGGCCGCCATAAGGTGATGAACCTTTGCACATATAATAAAAGGATCATGAGAACTGAACACGACTTACCAGCACTAGTTGAAGAACTATCTGTCATTAAATGGGATGTTATGGGACTGTAAAGTTAGAAGACTAGGCGAAGAATAGAAAATACTAAATGCTGTATTGGAGAGGAAAACCCTAGAATGGCAAACATGGATTAGGGGTAAGTTTCTCAGCTCACAAACACTTAGAAAAGAATAATACGGAATATCAAAGAGTGGCTTTACAACTTGAAGATTATTCAGGTCTATGCTCCAACCTAGAGCCGTAGTGATGAAGAAATAGAGAGCTTCTATGAAGATGTTCATTTATATAGCAATTGAGCAACACCCACTTCACAATAATTATGAATTTTAATGCCAAGATAGGTAAGAAGTAAGGAGAAACCATAGTTTGGAGTCACGGATTAGCTACCAGCAATGAGAGGGAACAAATGCTAATTGATTTTGCTGAGGATCCATCATACAGTATCACGAATACATTTTTTTAAAGACTAGAGGAAGTTGTTGTGGAAGTCGTCATCTGACATCAAAAATATAACTGACGTCATAATTTCAAATGGATGCAATATAGTAATAATTGTGGAAGTTATTAATAAAGTAAACGCTGGTAGTAACCATAGAAAGGTCAAAGGCGAAATTAGATTACACGTCAGAAGGAAAAAGGAACAAATTCATAAGAAACCCGCAGCCAAATCTAATTAACCTGAAGACCAGGGCCCGGATTCAATAACGCACTTACGATGGTAAAATCACTGGTAACTATAGTTACCATGGTAGCCAGACAGCGGTGGTATTCACTAACAACTTGCCATCGGAGTTACCATGGTAAATTTTACCAGTGGTCAGAGCATTGGTAACTTCTGGGAAGACGATGTCATCACGTGTTATCTCGTCAAAAAAATCAATATCTTAGCAAAGTTTGGGGTTTGTTTTTACACCTGATGTAACTAATGTGATGGCAAACACATATCGCAATACGGACATAGTGAAGAAATGCAAATTTCACATGAAACTAGCAAGAATAAAATCCACACATATTCTCGTAAAATTATAGGCCTATATTATACTAGAATGCATGGAATCGATAGATAAGGGAACTCTTAACGAATTCTTCTCTGACATAATAATTACAAATGATATAGAAAAAACTACCTTGCTGCTATATAAACTGGCAATACCAACGCTAAACGAGTATAGCAATTTCTGTGTCTGTCGGCACTTTGACAATAAACTCTTAAGTGCATGGGCACGAATATATTTCGTTTGACAACAGATAGCGATTACTAAAAATTTTGGTCCGGTTCTTTGTTTAACAGTGATGAAAAATAGATGAATAAATAAAAAATTGCTTGGACAAATATTAATAATATATTAACAATAATACTTATTAATAATGTATTAATAAAAGTGTTTGTATTGGTTCCTATTTATACAGTAAATATATATCCCTCATGATGGATATGATAAAACAAATAAATTCATTGTGCTTAAATGGTGTTTTAGCTGTGAAGATTATTTTCAAAATCTCGCTGTGTGTAGTTCTGTTTACATGTTACGTGATTGGCCGAATGAACCTAAAAGATTATGTATGGCGCTCGCTGATTGGTGGAATTGCTTTACTAGAGCCCTCTGTTGGCTAACATTAGAATGAGTCGATTTACGATTGTAACTCATCATCATCATCATGGGGGCTGACGCCGACGGGGGCGCATAGCCGCATCCACCCTTCGCTTCCACCTACGAGGATCCCTCATGGCTAGACGCCAGGCAGGGACTCGGCCCATCTCTAGTTCTTCACGGCAGGTTTGGTCGATCTGCCCAAGCCATGACTTCCTCGGTCGTCCCACAGGCCTCCTCCACCCAGGGTTGTCTCGAATAGAGACGACCTGATGGGCAGGATCATCCTGAGGAAAGCGAGCCAGGTGGCCGTATAGCCTGAGTTGGCGATCACGGATTGTGCAGATAACAGGGCTTGTGTCAGTCTCACGGTGCAACCGTTGGTTGGACACATGGTCCCGCCAACAGTACCCCATGATCTGGCGCAAGGACCTATTGCAAAAGGCTTCAAGACGAGCCTCCAAGGCACAGGACAATGTCCAGGTTTCGCTACCGTATAGCAAAACTGGCATTATCAGGGCCTTGAAAACCCGAAGCTTGGTCCTTCTGCACAGGTACCGACATCTCCAAATATTCTTGTTGAGAGAGTTCATGACCCCTGCTGCCAGGCCAATCCGTCTGCTGACTTCATGGTCTGACAGCCCAGAGTTATGAACTACACTACCAAGGTATGTAAAGCTCTCTGTGACTTCAATGTCCTCACCGCAAGCACGTACCGACTGAACAGGTTCTATCAAGTCCCCAAATTCCTGGACCTTGGTCTTGGTCCAGGAGACCTCTAGACCCAGGGGCTTTGCTTCATTGCTAAATGCATCGAGAGCCGCCACTAGGGTTTCCAAAGACTCAGATAGAATGGCAACGTCATCAGCAAAGTCAAGGTCTGTAACCTTGATATTGCCCAGCGTTGCCCCACAATGACTTTGAACAGTAGCTCTGCCCAGTATCCAGTCCATGCAAGTGTTGAAAAGAGTTGGTGCAAGGACACAGCCTTGCCTCACTCCTGAACTAATAGGAAAGAAGCTCGACAGGCCCCCACCACACTTTACAGCACTTTCAGTACCAGTATATTGTAACTTACCATATCCAAATTACCATTTCTTCATGAATCCCGCTTTGCCATCACTGGTAAACGCAATGGTAAGTGACCGCTGGTAAATGCGTTACGATCGTATGTTAGTGAATCCGGCGCCAGGGCAACAGACTTTAGCAGTGACATCCAAGGCAGATACTTCTTAGTGACGAATACTTAACATTGACCAAATCAACAAACAGTTCAATGGCATTATTAAGGAAGCTGCACATGAAATATCCGGTAAAAACGACAAGCAACGATCTAGACCTCTTGGTAGAAACCAAACAACTCATGCAAAAACGTAGTGATATGAAAATATCGTCAAATGGACAAAATGGAATTAGCTGAACTTCGAAATACTATAAACAAAAAAAGAGAGAGGATGTAAGGAAATTCAATACTCAATGAATTAATGAAACAGTGATTTCATGTACCAGCATGGAAACAGCTAATAGGGACTTGGAATAGGGAGAAATCAGATGTATGCAATAAAGAAACTAGGTGGAGAAATGTTATACAATAAAAATTAAATAATTTAAGTAGTGGAAGACTTTTATTGGGATTTATATAATAAAACAGCCGCGGACAGAAGTAAACGCGGTAACTAGAGATGAGTTAAAACAGAAGACGGCATTAGTGTAGACCTAACAATAGATGCAGTAGAAACTGCAACTCTGATAATGGGCAATCCTTTCAACAAACGCTTTATAAACGGCAAAGCTCTGAAAGCCCGGAAAATGCAACTATTATTTTGATACATAAAAAGAGACAGAGCTAAAAAAAAAAAAAAAAAAAAAACTACCGACCTATATGTCTCCTTTCAGTTATTTACAAACTGTTTACAAGTCATCACAACTCGTATTTCTGATACTCTAGATTCAAACCAGCCTTGAGAATAGGCACTTAAGTGCCCAGAGGATGAGGGTTACATGGGTCGTTGCAGAAGATTGCAAGACGGTCACTCTATCCACACCACCACCCATTAAAGGCTTATGCAACCAAGCGCCACCTAGCGCCATGGACATTACCTTACTACTCATACATGAGTAAGTATAGTGAGATTTTACACATACTCCCCATGCGCATTCGGGACTTATGGACCGTCTTGCAATCTCTTGCAACGGAGGTGAGGGATCGAATCCCGATCGGAGAGGTTAACATATTCTTGATATTAAATGCGGTAATGCATTAATCCATCTTTCATTGAATACACCTCAGGTTATCTGATTTAGAGGATGATCTGCTCTTCCCATAAGTCCCGAATGCCCACAGGGAATGTGTGTACAATCTCGCTATACTTACTCATGTATGAGTAGTAGGTAATGTCCATGGCGCTAGGTGGTGCCAGGTTGCATACTCCTTTTAGTGGGTGGTAGTGTAGTGGATTGAGTGACCGTCTTGTACAAAGTTTTGCAGGCAAGCAGTCGAAGACAATTCCCTTGGCTAAGAGCATCCTGATCTGTGGCAAGATGATCTCAAGGTGTTCGTGTGCTATTATCATGTGCTCATCGCGGCGGAGGAGTTCAAGGAAATCATCGATCGCTTGCTTGACCTTGACATAAAACTCGGTGATGTCACCCTGGGAGAACGATGCAGGTCTCATCTTAAAAATTCTTGTCAGCTCGACGCTCGCTTGTCCCCTAGGTGGCATAAAACGCTGGCTGAGCTGTTCCTTGAACGTATGCCACCCCTTAGCTGCGTCCTTTTTTAGTCCCGTCAGCATAGCACTGACTGCGGAGTTCGTTAGGTCGAGGCGTTGGGTTATGTGTTGGAGGCATCACCTGTCGAATTTGTCTGACCCACGCTGGATGTGCGGGTCTAGGCTGGCGATAAAGTTTTCTGTCTCCAGGAACAATTATTCGGGAGGGTAGTTATAGCCCGTAAACTTTACGATAGGTTCCATAGAGAGGGAAGACATGGCGGATGGTTTGGGGAACTGGTCAGTTAAAGCAGATGAGGATGGGGCTGTGTGGAAAAGGGAGGAGGATGAGGGTGGGGAGGAGGGTGGTGTGGCGTCGGAGGTGGGGTTTGTTTGTTTGTCTGTTGTATGGGGGGAGGTCGGACGGCTAGTGGTGGTATCGTGTCTTTTGTTTTCGTCAGGGATTCTGAGGATATGTGTGTCACCTTGGTCACGAGGACGTAATTGTCGGTCTGATTGTGGTACAACTGGCTTGGACATGAGGAGATTACGCGGTACAAGTGTTATAAATCATCAGCGGCGGGCCGCGTGGGTGATTGTGGAGAGGGGAATGCTCGTTTTCTGTTGAGCGGGGTAACTGAGTTAAACACAGGGAGGAGTGAAGCTAGAGATGAGAAGTGAGCGGAGGAGCTCATTTTCTATGAGGCGGGTCACTGGGCAATGCGGGGACGGGGAGGGGGATTTCCGTCTTCTGTTCGGAGGTTCACTATGGGGTTTACAGGGTAATTGGTTTCACTGTACACTTGAACACTAACAAAATTACCTAACTAAAAAAAATTGCGCCTTAAAACAAACTCTGACTAACCTTAGGTTTTGGTTTGGAGGCTTCTCGAGGTTCGCCGGCGGTGAGGTCCGAGGGGGGACGTCGATGATGGTCCGTCAGCGGGCCGGAGTTCCTTCGTCAGTGCCACGTCACTGGATTCCCAGCCTTTGGCTCTTGGTTGGGCACGGCTGGGCCGGTAAATCCCGCATAGGGCGATGTGCGCCGGTTATCGTTGTGTAACGTTGGCACGCGTGGTGTGGGTTGCGTACTTGTGGGTGCTGGTGACTTGGCACAGAGGGTTTGCTGCTTGCCTCGTGTTTGTTTTCTGCCTGTGTCTGCAGTTTTGCTTGAATTTTCTTCCTTCAGCTCTTGCTTAGGTGCTTGCCTGTGGTTGTTGGTTGTTTAGTCTTTGGAGCTTCGGAAGCAGGGACTTGGTCCGTAGAGTTTAGCGGGACGGATCCCACCGGTCGCCACCACTGTAACGCGCCGAGTTGATGTCTGTTGCGTCCTGATGAAGTCTGCTGCGAGACAGTCTTGTGAGTGGATATGGAGGCTTCAGATCTTCTGCTTGACAGGATTATTTCAGGATGCTGGTACAAAGGTTGGGCAGAAGTTTAACCTGTACAATGGGTTAGTGGCTGTCTGTCTGTCGCTCGCAGGCGACCCAGCTTTATACACGGTCTTGTGGAATGTGGAGGGGTGCCATGACGTGTCAAAGATGGGAGAGGCGGAAGGGGAGAGGATGTGACGGTGTAAACAGAGTGAAATGTCATAGGCGGAAGGTGTGAGCTACCGCATTCCGTGTGAATGTTTAGGCGTGGGGTACGTGTGGCAGATATACTTGTATAGGGTATATATATAAGGGTATGTGATATAAGAATTGGCAATCGTAAGAAGGGATGAGGGCGTAGCCCCCTAAGGAGTTAGGCCTGAGTATGGCCTGAGTGCAAAGTGGATAAGGGGTGATATAAGTATCCCGTGACCACAGAGGTCAAGGTGGTAGAGAGCTATTACAGTATTGGTTTGTTTGTTTCTTGGTTGATTGGTTAGCAGGATAACTCAAGAAGCTGTGAACAGATTTTTATGATTTTTTAGCAAAAATGTGTCTTATTCAAACTTAGATTCCATTAAATTTTGGTGGTGATCTGGATCCAGACAATTTTAAAAGATTATATGAGTTACCCCTAATGTAAATGTAACTAAAAGTTAAAAACAAAATGTTATTAAATTTTCACCTAACTTGGATTCCATTAAATTTTGGCTGTGATCCGGATCATGACCCGGATTCAGGTATTTTTTGAATAACTGCATCACTGTCTTTATCCTCATTACATTGTAATGAGGATAAAGGTAAGGAGGTAATATATACTGACGTCACCAGTGTACTTGAGAAAGATGCTTTTGATATAATTCTTCAAGTGTGAATATTATTATCACTTGTGTCCCTATTGTTTTGGCGGAGGTATGCGATTTCTGAGTGCTTATAGTTATTATTATCATTATCATCATTGTTATTATTATCATAATTATTACTATTGTTTTGTTGTTGACTTTGTTCTTATTATTTTCAGAAGTACTATCGGTATTATCATTATTATATATATTAGTATTATGGTTGTTATTGTTACTGTTATTATTGCCATTATCATTCTTATTTATTATTGATCTTATCAGCATCGCCATTCCAAGTAAAATCGCTATTATGATTATCATTTAGTAGTAGTAGTAGTATTTTTATTATCATTACCTCCACCAATAAGATTATGTTTTGGTAGTTTTGGTTTGTGTGCCCTATGGTTAGCAGGATAATTTTTTAAGGTGTGTCTTAGCCTAACTCAGATGTCATTTTCAATTTTTTTTTTTTTTTTGAAAGGATTACATAAGTTACCCCCGTAACATTGGCAATAAAGGTAAATGCAAATATCCTTACATTTGATGCTTCCGCCAAGGAGATTATGTTTACGGACGTCACCAGTGTACTTGAGAAAGAGGTGATTTTCAAGTGTAAGTATTTTTATTGGATCAGTGACCCTGTTCCCTTGGCGGAGACATGCGCGGAGTGATTCTAGACTTTATCATTATTATTGGTGTTATTATTATTATCATCATCGATACTATTATCATCATTAATATTGTTGTGATTATAATTATTACTATATTTATTATCATTGTTGTTATTATCATTATCATTATTACGATTATTATTATTATTATTACGAATGTTATCATTATTATTATTATTATTATTATTGCTTGTCATCATCTTTATCATCACCAACATTATCAACATCATCATCATTATTTTATTATTATCATTATTATTAGTAGTAGTAGTAGTAGTAGTATCGTTACCATTACCATTATCATTATCATTATTATCATCATCATCATCATTTAATTATCATCATCGTTATCATTATCGTTAACGTAATTTTTACTATCGTTATTATTATCGTTATCATTTTATTAATATTTTATGATTATTATATTAATCATTATCATTATCATTATTATTTTCATTATTACTAACATTACTGTTGTTGCATTTTACTCTTACCATTATTATCATTAATATCATTATTGCTGTTATTGTTATTTTTATCAGTTTCCATGTTATTATATTCTTTATCATTATTATATGTGTCATTATTATCATTATTATATATATATATTGATGTTATCATTATCATTATTATTATTACCATTGCTGTTATCTTTTATTCATATTGCTATTTTTCTTATCATTATTAATATTATCATAAGTATTACTATTATTATTTTCATTATCATTATCATTATTATTGTTTTTGTTATTATTAGTAGTAGCAGTAGTAGAAGTAATAGTAGCACTATTGTTATCGTTATTACTAATATAATTACTTTTGTTACTGCTTCCCCTCCTACTACTACTGCTGCTAAAGCATTTACTATTACTCCTGTTACTACTACTACTACTACTGAACTACTACTACTAGTGCTTATGATACTACTGATCCTATGATCATCATTAGCTATGTTAGTACTTATTTGTATCACCAAATATTGTAGTCATCAATAGACCTAATATTGTTATTATTTTTTCACAATTAGTACTATTACTACAGCTATTTCTAATATCAATAATATCCTTTCTGTAAACATTAATATTGTTTCCTGTATCCAATTTAATTTTCTGTATTTACGTACCAAGTACCAAAACAGCAACAACGGAGCGGGCAAACGGCACCAGGCGACATGCAGAGAAGAAAACTCCTTCGATGTGGGTCCGGATGCAAATGGCTTACCTGATTCACTTCCTGATGGCGTGGAACTGAATGAAGCGAAGTGAGCCGCTCGAAGCCCTACAACAGGAAAGTTTATCAAACAGCGGAAGGCGTACAATCAGGGAGAGGAATGATAGATCATACATGCAGACAAGTGCCTAAATCTGATTCGCCAGGAGATTCATTGATGTAAAACTTAACAGGGATGAATTCAACAAAATTTCCATTTATATAACAGTAAGACAGATTGAGGACAGGATATAGGCAAAGGTAAAATCTCATTGAAGAGAACTAACCGGGGACAGTTCATTGGCAACATGACTGTCGTACTGTATATGCAGCGACAGTACCACGGATGTGTCTGTGGTCAGTTTACCTGTGTTAAGTTACAGCTCCATCTCTGTGAGAATATATGGAGGAACATTGTTGTGACAACATATGTTAATCTTCCTGCCAATGTTGTTTTCCTACTGGAGCGTTGGACATCACTACCCATGACTGGAAGCTTTCGGCCGTTAAAAGTTTATTTCATATCACGTTCTCCTAAACATATACCAAACCGCCAGATTTTTCATTCATTATTCTAAAAATATAATAAGCAATTTCTGTGTCAACGGCATTTCTTTCCATTTGCCGTGCGTGTCACACGCGCACACACACACACACACACACACACACACACACACACACACACACACACACACACACACACACACACACACA